>QJOA01000602.1:16817-40182 GCA_004155915.1 Monosporascus sp. CRB-9-2 | reverse complement strand
CCCATTGCCAGACGGTCGGAGGATGTGTGGACATCTCCGATAAAGGGTCTTGGCTCACGTAACCGGCTCGATGGGTTTAGTGGAGAAAATGGGGCTTGGCGCTTCGAGCCAGTCGAGCTGGGAAAGTGACTCGACGGGCTCGACGGGTTTAACGAGACTTAACCATTATAGATAAATTAAGCCAGTTCGAATATATCAAACCAAAATAAATATATATACGCTTATTATTTTTATAACTTAAATAATATTAATTTATAATAATAATTAATTACCTAAATTATTTACGGTTATTTATTATTATTAAACGTAATTATTTTTTATTACTTAAATTCTTACGATATTATTATTAATATAAATTATACGATTAAATTTAATAATTAATTAAATTTATAACCGTTATACGTTATAAGCTTTTATTTAATAATATTGTTAAACTTTAAATAATACTTAATACTGTTATTATATTAATTAATACCGTAAATAACGTTATTTAATAATTTTAGGAAAAAATTATCCGATTTAAGAATAAAATTAAATAATTTAAAAATTAACTTAAAGCCGAAATACCGATTATAATAATTATTAAAATTAAAATTAAAAAGCCCGAACCTTATGATAAAAAAAAAAATATCCAAATATTTTTTACCTACGCCAAAACGTACCTCCGGTTTTTAAAATTAAAAAACTTGCCAGATTAAATTTTTATTATAATAACCTACTTTATTAAAAACGTTACAAATTAATTTAAATTTATTATGCGAAATTATTTATTAATTAAAAAATGTAATAAAAAAAGATTATTAAGGAAATTTTTAAATATTATGTAAATTTCGAAAATAAATTCCGAAATAATTTTATTAATTTAAACGAAAAACGAAACGTAATTTAAAAACTTTTTTAATTATAATAAAAAGGATTAATGTTTAAATATATTATAATATTTAAAAACTTAACTGTTAAAGCCGGATACGGAAATAACGCAAATAATATTATAATTGATATATTTTATAAAGGATTAAAAAAAAACGTTAAAAACGAATTAATTAAGGAAAACCGGACCATAAACCTTAACAAATACATCGCCGAGGCCGTAAAAATCGATAACTAATAATTTGAAAAACGATAAAAAAAAAAGATACTTTATTCCGAAACCAGATTATTTTAAAATTAATTAAAAAAAAAAGCGCGATTTATTTTTAACCTTTTACAAAATTTACCTAAAATTTACGGAATTAAGGATTATTTAATCCAAAAAAGATTTAATTATTTGCTATAATTACGGAAAATAAAAACATATTATATAATAATATAAGAGTTAAAAGCAATTATAATAATAAATTCTAACTCCCGAAGGCCAGTACCGAAAGGAAATTAACGATAAAAAAACGATTAATATAATTCGCGTTCGAAATAATTATAACCTTTTATCAAAAATACGATAAAAACTAAAAAAAGCCAAAAAATTATCCCAAATAACAGTAATTAAAAAAATTATTTTTACCAAATTAACCTTTATAAAATAACTTTAAAAATATAAAAAATAAAAGGAATTTAAAAAATATAATTTACCTTTCTAATTATAACGACGATAAAAAAGAAACGATTAAACAATATTTAACGTTTAAACCAGGGAATACCGAAAATAAAACGAAGACCTATACCCAAAAAAGCCCGATCGGTATAGAAAGCTTTACGCCGTTAACTGCAGATAATATTAATACAAAATATACGAAAATTATAAAAAATATATCGTATAACGGATTATGCGAATATAACGATAAGGTTTTAATTTTAACAATTAAATAAACGATGATCCGAAAAACTAAAAGTAATACCGATATTTACGAAAAATAATAACTTAAAACGAAATTAATTAATTAATAATATTTAAAAGTTAATTAAAAAAAAAGTTACCCTGCAAAAAACCCTTTTTATTACCATAATTAATACGATTACCAAACGCAAAAAAAACTAATTCAAAAAATAATAAAAAAAATATTACTAAAAGATAATTACGGATTTATAGTTCTAATTAACGTTTACCGAAAACCTAATAAAACGATACGCCCTTTAAGAAAAAATTTAATTATTTTTTTTTTACAAAAACGAAATTTTAAAATTAAAATATATTATTAAAAAAGCTTTCCAAAAACAAATTACTTATTTGGAAACTACATTACGACGATAAAATAAATACCTATAACAACTATAAGAATTAAACGAATAATTTTTAAAATAAATTATAAAACTCGAAAATAACCCAAAAAACTAACGTTACCTATAAAAAAGCCTTAAATTAATAAAAAGAATAAAAATAAATAATAATACTTTAAAAAAGCTTTATACGTAATAAAAACGGCAAAAAAAGAATTAATTATAATATAAATACGAATTAAAAAAAAATAATATACCGTAATAATAAACTACGAAACTATATAAGGAAACTATATCGCCCCGGAAATAATAAATAAATTACAGTTACCATAACAAAATAAAAAAAATCTTTACGAAATCGAAAATACCGAAAGTTAAATATTTAATTACGATAACGGATAAATTAAACGCAAAATTAATTACCTTAAAACCTTTATCGAAAAAATTTTTTTTTATTAATTTCGACATTATTTTAATAAAAAATTATAACATAATTTTCGGGCTACCATAATTAAAATAATACAATCCAGCTATCGATTAAAAAATTAATTAAATAAATTTCGTTTTACTTTTTACCGATACATAAAATACAAACAACGAAAGATCTTAATATTCGATTAATAAGGTTAACGAATACAGGCATAAAAACACGATAAAAACTTTACCACCTAAAGGAACAAAATACGTAACAAATAAAAGACATACTAAAAGAATACGGCGTATTATTACAAACCTTAAAATATAATTTCAATAAATAAATAATAATTTATTATTAAAACCTAAAAAGCTATCAAAGTAAATAATTAAAATATTACCAAAATACTATAAATATAAACGACTATTTTAAAAAAAATTTAAAACAAAACTGCTACTTTATAACAAATAAAACCACGAAATAATTCTTAAAAATAACAAAACGATTACTTTTTACCCCATTTATAATCTAAACCAAATAAAATTAAAGGTATTACGCGATTATTTCGAAAACAAGCTAAAAAAAAACTATATATAACGTTCCAAATTATCAACAAAATACTTAATATTTTTCGTACCAAAAAAAAATAAAAAATTACAACTCGTCATCGATTATAAACAGCTTAACGATATTATTATTAAGGATAAAACTTTATTACCATTAATTACCAAAATAAAAAATTACCTATACGGAACTTAATAATTTATATTTTTAAACTTAAAAAAATATAACCAAATACAAATTAAATTAAGTAACGAATAAAAAATAATTTTCAAAACTAAGTACGGATTTTTCGAATACCTTATTATACTTTTTAAATTTACGAACATACCGGTAACTTTTTAACGAATAATTAATTACGTATTACGAAAATATTTAAACATTTTCGTTATATATTACCTCGATAATATCCTAATTTATTCGAAAACTAAAGAAAAATATATAAAATATATTTATAAAGTTTTATAAATATTACAAAATGCTAATTTTTTAATTAACGCCGAAAAAAGCACTTTCTATATATAAAAGGTAAAATACTTAAAATATATTATCATCCTTAAATATATTAAAATAAACCTTAAAAAGCTTACAGCAATTAAAAAATAAATATAACCTATTAACGTTAAAAAAATATAAGTATTTTTTGGATTCGTTAATTATTACAAAAAATTTATACGCAATTTTAGCAAAATAATTATACTATTAATAAAGTTTACCAAAAAAAAAAAAGAATTCGAATAAATATTAAAAAAATAAAAAACCTTCCAACAAATCAAAAACGCCTTAACTAATAAATTAATACTGATCATATATAACCCAAAACGACCAATTAAGCTAAAAACCGACACTTCGAATTACGCTTTAAAAACAATAATCGAATATCGAAACGATTAAAAAAACCTTTACTTTATTACTTTCTATTTCTATAAATTACGTAAAGCCGAACTAAATTACTTTATATATAATAAAAAATTCTTAACCATTATTAACGCTTTTAAAAAATTTAAACATTATCTTAAAAGTAATATATACCAAATTAAGGTATATATAAATTATAAAAACATTATATATTTCTTTATAATACGAAAACTAATTAAAAAATAATTACGTTACGTAAAATATCTTTTTAAATTCGATTACGTCATTATTTATCGCAAAAAATTAAAAAATAGCAAAATAAACGCATTTAACAAACAACCTAACTTAAAACTTAAAATTAAAATACAACAAATAATTTTCGACAAAACATCCGAAAAACACTTACGATAACGACAAAATATTACGATAAAAAAAATTCTAGCCAATATATACCAACGTATACAACAATATAATAATAACCTACTCGAAAAACAATAAACAAACAAAATTCAGGTATTAAAAAAACTTCAAAAAAATTTAATACGAAATATATATAAACATTAATTACATAAATACCCAAAAATTTACAAAACCTTAAAACTTTTATAACGGACATATTACTTTCTTAAAATAAAATTAACCGTACAAAAAGTAATACGATAATACAACATTTGCGCTAAAATAAAAATATAACGATATAAACCTTACGGAAAGTTATAATTATTACTAATTATAAAATAACTATAAAATTTTATTACATTTAACTTCATTATTAAACTTCCTATATTAAAAAATCCAGTTACAAAAATATATTACGACAGCATTTTCGTAATCGTTAATCGATTTACAAAATTTTCTTATTTCCTACCTTATAACGAAAATACCGATATAAAACAACTTGCATACATTTTTTTTCGATATATTTTAAATACCTATAAAGTTTTAACGGAAATTATATTAAACAAAAATATAACTTTTATTTCAAAATTTTAATAAAAACTAATAACTTAACTTAAACTAAATTATAAATTATCCAACATATTTAAACCGTAAATAAACGAATAAACGGAAAAAACTAACTAAACGTTAAAAACGTATTTATAATATTACGTTAATTACAAACAAAATAATTAAATTAAAAAGTTACCAATTATATAATTAATTTATAATACTAATTATTACAAAAATATTAAAACGACGTTAAGAATTACTAATTTTGGTTTTATACCAAAAGTTTACAAAAATTTATACAAAAAATTAATTAATATTAAAACAATTTTAATATTAAAATAACTAAAGCAATTATATACCGAAATAAAAACAAAATTTAAATTCGTACGCAGCTAAATAAATAAATACTATAATTAAAAAAAGTTAAAAAAATTAATTTTTTCGGAAAGGAAAATAATTTACTTAATTACCAAAAACGTTTAAATTAAGCAACTTAACAAAAAACTCGATTTCAAATATATTAATCCATATAAAATTACCAAAAGAATTTTAAAAAATAATTACGAATTAAAGTTACCACCGAAAGTTAAACTTTATCCAGTTTTTTATATTTCCTTATTTAAGTTAATAACAAATACGATCAAAATTAATATAAAACGAAAAAAAAAAGTTATAAAAAATATACCAATTTACGAAACAAAAAAAATACTAGATATACGGAAATAAAACGAACTTATCCAGTACCTAATTAAATAAAAAGATTACTTAAATTCCGAAAATACCTGGAAACCCGCAAAAAACTTTATAAACGCTTAACGCTTTTTAAAAAATTTTTACCAATAACGTTAAAACCGCCAAAATTAAAAATTTAATTTATGCTACCTAACGGTATCCAATCCGTTCTTTTAACATTAAACCAATCAACAAAAAAAATAACCTGTACGAATATAACTACCTCGGCTTTTAATTACCTTTATTCCCGTTTTAAACGTTTAAATTTTTCCATTATTTCCGTACTTTAAATTCCTTAACGTAATATTTCGATTTTACGCTATCATAATAACTTCTTTTAACTCCAAAACCGGACCAAACGACCAAATAATTCGTTAAAATATTATTAAGCCTTAAATAATTCCTTTTCGGCAAAACGTTTTTAAAATTCTAATCGGTTTTTTTTATCTATTAACCTTTAATATTTTAATTCGAAAAAACCAAAAAGATTATAAAGATTAATATATTTGATATAATAAAAGCATTTTCCAAAATTAAAATAAACCTTACAAATTTCGTTTTTAAACCTACAGCAAAAATAAAAAAAGTTAAAAAATATATCAAAATTAAAACGGTCGATTCGTTTCGATAAAATTAAAACGTTATTACGCTTACGACGAAATCGTTACTTTTTAATTCGATTAAATATAATAATTAAATTATAAAATAAAATAATAAAAAAGAAAAAAAATTACTTATTAAACGATATAACAAACAAATTAATCTTTAAAGGCAAAAATTTTTTAAAAAAAAAGATTATATTATAACCCAAAAACTTAACTTATTATTAAACGGTCGGAAAATATGTAAATATTTCCGATAAAGGATCTTAACTTACGTAACCGGCTTAATAAGTTTAATAAAAAAAAAATTTTGGTATTTCGAGCCAGTCGAACTGGGAAAATAATTCGACGGGCTCGACGGGCTTAACGAGATTTAACCATTATAAATAAATCGAGCCAGTTCGAATATATCAAACCAAAACAAATATATATACGCTTATTATTTCTATAGCTTAAATAGTACCAGCTTGCAATAATAATTGGTTACCCAAATTACCTACGGTTATTTGCTATTACCAGACGTAACTATCCCCTTATTACTCAGATTCCCACGATACCACTGCCAACATAAACCGTATAACTGGGTTTAGTGGTTGGTTAAGCCCATAGCCGTCATATAATAAAACCCTAATTAATCCAAGATGGATAATTAATAAAGAAAAAACTTTAAGATATAAGGCTAAATAGGTTATACAAGGTTATAACCAAGCCTTAAGTATAAATTATCTTGAAACTTTCTTAATAACAGCTAGGCCAAAAACCTGGCATATGTTACTAATAATAACTGTTAATAAAAGATGAAAAATAATTTAATATAACGTTAAAAATACATTCTCGCATTTTAATATCGATATAAAAATATATACAATTTTACCCGAAAGTTTTTATAAAAAAAAAAAAGTAACAAAGATAAATAAAGCTTTATACGGCCTAAAACAAAGCTTTAAGCTTTAGTACAAATACCTAATTAGCTATCTTATAAAATTAAAGTTTATAATCTTTCCATACGATAAAGGCGTTTTTATAAATAAAGTAACTAAGATTATAATAATCAGCTACGTAAACGACCAATTAATAATAAACGCCGACATAAATTAAATAAAATACTTATCCGAAGAGTTCCAAAAATATATAAAACTAAAAAAAAATAAGTTCGGTTGCTACCTACCTGGGAAATAATATATAAATTAATTTTAAAGAAAAAACAATAAAAATCTACTAGTCTGATTATATAAAAAAACTGTTAATAAAGTTCAATATCAAAAATAACAAAGAATATAAACCTTTTTTAACACCAAAAACTCCAGGTATTAAATTAATAAAATATATAAATAAAGCTTCGAAAACTGATATAAAGACCTATCAAAAACAAATAAGGTCTTTATTATATCTAGCGCTGAAAACTAGGCCTGATATAACTTTTGCCGTTTACCGCTATACAAGATATATAGCAAATCCCGGTCCAGAACATTTTAAAAAATTAAATAAAATATAAGAATATCTTTTAAAGTATTCCGATCTAGCTATAATATATAACTGTAACGGAAATTTATATCTTAAAGGATATACAGATTCAAACTGGAGTAATAATTTAGACAATAAAAAATTAACTTCAGGCTATATATTCTTTTTAGGTAATATATACTTTAATCCAATAAGCTGGACATTATAACTACAAAAAATTATTGCTTTAAGTAATTATAAAGCCGAATATATAACTTTAAAAAAACGTTATTAAAGAAGCTATATACTTATACAACATATTTAACTTTTTAAATAATAATTTATAATTAAGATATACTAATAAAATACCTATTATTTTAATCGATAATAATAGCGTTTATAAGTTAACGGAAAACCTAGAATATTATAAAAAAACAAAATATATAAATAAAACTTATTATTCTTTAAAAGAGGTTATAAATAATAATCAAGCTAAATTGGTATAGTTAATACCAAAAATCAATTAACCAATTTTTTAACTAAAAATCTAGAAATTCCGTAATATAATAAACTTAAAGGATTGGCTAGTATAACGGATAATAATAACGATAATAATAACGAAGAAAAGTCTAAAAAAAAAGGCGTTATAGCTAAGGTTTTTAATTTATTATACAGTTTTCCTTAGTGTTAACAGCTATATATCAAAGATTTTAACAATTTTTCCTTTATAACAATTAAATATATATAAATATATAAGGTAAATTAAGCCCTAATAGGATTTAGTTTAAAGGGGGGTATTAGATAAAAAGACATAAAAAGGTCTGGATTTGTACGCATAAACGTATACGCAATTATAGACGTTATATACCTTTACTAAAGCCTTCTAGATCCATATCAACAGCTATGACGTTATACTCAACACCGTTGGAACCCTTAGGTCCTGACGAATATAAATACACCCATATCTCCCACCTAGGTTCTCTGGTTAGCTAGCAATCTGTAGATTCAGTCAACTAGTCACTATATACCTGTTCTTCAAAGCTGCTTCCACTTGTTCTTCCTGCTGCGACACCTACTGAGAATCACCTTGTTCTTCATTGAGTCTACCCTGTATCTTTTCTCATACTAAATCATCCAGGGTAACCTCATTCCTCTCTGCAGGGTAACCTCACCTGTTGTCCATTGACCTCCTAGACATTTGCCGCCATTATATCGGAGGATCATAAAAGAGGTTTATCTCGTTACTAAGGACACAAAATCTTTAAAGTACCTGTTAGCAGAATACTTGATAAGTCCTAGGGTATGTTTGCATAGACGCGTGGTGGGAGAGGGAGTTCGGGAAACTGCCCGGGGGAGGAGTCAGGGGAAGACACGATCCCTTCTAGAGAACCTTTTTCTGGGTTACGACAGGATCCATACTGTGGTGGGACTTATTTAGGATTCGAAACAGCTATTTTTCAGGCATACGGGGTTCAGGGAAGCTGGCACACCATCTATACAGCTAGTGTAAGTTGTACGGCGCAATAGATTCGCGCGAAATACCCTAGTATCATTCGGCATTTTCAAACAAGCATAGTATCAGGCTATAACCGATAAAAACGCCTCGATATTCCGGTGTTACTCTTATGTCTAGAGATCAACTGGATCCCTATAGATGATAAAGAGTGGCGAACTCGATTTTCTGATTGCAGGACGAATTCAGGATGTCCGACCGGCTAAAAGGGCAACAGGAGTGTCAGGCGCAAGCGAAGATTATGATAAAGTCAGGTGGGGGTAAATATATGGGTGGTTTTTCCTAGAAAAGAGAAAAAGGGTGAAGTTTCCGACAGTAATTAATTTATGGGTTCCCTTGCCATTCTGACCTCCAAGAAGTACTGATAAGGAGGCCCGGGAAGGGAGCGAAATCCCGGTGAACTTGCCTCTTCTGATGCGGGTAAAGCCCATCCCGGAGTTTGATCTTGCGCTCTCGACATCGAGTGCGCATTCCCAGTATGTCAGCGGGCAGCCCTCAGCACCGCAGCGGCTGGGAGGTCTGAGGTAAGTGGTGAAGACGATGGGCCCCATGAGAAATGCCTTCCAGCCGAGTTACACTGCGGCAAGTTCGTCAATATAGGAAGGCGTCTGTTCTATACATAGGGAACCTCGATCCCCATTCCTCTAATATATTGAAGCTCGGGAAAGAATTAATACCCGTTGTGCCCTACGACCTCCATATCACCTCGCTGAGCCCCTTTCTATGCAGTGACTAGCCTGTCGCGCCTGGACTAGGCACGTTGTTTCCCGACTAACTTACAAAAGTCTAAGCATCAATCTTCTCCTGCGGAAAGTAACCTGAATGTGGGTAGTTAGTAAGTACTGCTTCGTAGTTAATATGATTTACCGCCATGGCCTGTCCCCTCTACCATAGCTTCTTCCTATCAGTCACGGTGCATTCGCCCACTGTGTAACATGGAGTTTATAGGTCGGCAACCTTTAATGTAGCCATGGGCATATCACTATATTACCATTGCATCGGTTGGTCATTCGCTGAGGTTTTGAGTATCACATTGAACAGCATGTCAGTACGATGACGCCGTTGAGTCACTGCACGTCGGGAAATATCTAGACGTAGCCCCGACTTCAATATGCAGTAGGGTAAGAGCGATTAGATGATGCTTTCCAATATATATTATACCTTCTGTCACAGAAGAGATTTTCAGGCTGTATTGACTGCTCTGACTCTAAGGAAGGAAGAACTTTCCTAGCCACCTGAGCTGGTCGGAGCCCTTTTTATACCCTGGTGGAGCCCACCAGGGGTGTCTGATTGGAGTCCATTAGGCCCCTATTTTTACCGTGACACCTTCGCTACCTCTCGTTTACGTAGCTATTCGATATTGGCATACTAGCAACATCCGCGGAGCACTATCCACATATCAGTTCGTTCAGAAGAGACTCCCCTATTATCTTGCTACTCGTCCATCCATGGCTTTCGACTAGCAACCTTGTTGCCCAGTACCCCTCGAAGATCTCGAAAAGCAGTAACTAATTAGATCTAGACAATGCATCTCTTGGAACACTTGCTGTTGGGCCTCGCTTTGATATTTAACCAGGGCGCGGGATTAGAGGAGTTGGGTTCAATAGACGAGAGACAACTTGCACCCAACGATGCGCCGCGAATAGGTACAAAGCGTCCTGATATTATACTAGTTCTGAGCGACGATCAACGCCTTCATACACAGTCCTCAACTACATGCCTTTCGTAAAGAAGCATCTCATCGACGAAGGAACATCATTCAGGTGTCTTTCTCCACGGCGGCTCTGTATGGTCCTTCTAGGGCGATACTTTTGACAGGAAAGCTGGCCCATAACACCAACGTGGGCGTTCCGTATGGTATGGGACAATACCTCCTTGTCTAGTAATACTAACCATAGGCGTGAGTGGATACCAGAAGTTCCTGAGTGAGCGCTACAATGATCGTTATCTTCCGGTTTGGCTCCAGAACGCAGGATACCATACTTATTACACTGACAAGCTCTCCAATGTCCATATGGTCAGAATTATGGTTCACCTCATGCAGCCGGGTGGAGTGGCTCGGTAAGCCTCCTATCACTGCAGTGTGTATCTGAGACTGACACTCAAACAGATTTTATCATAGGACCCTTCACTTATTTGTACTTGAACACCACTTACCAGCGTTATCAAGATCCACCTGCCAGCTACGAGTATAAACATAGCGGGGACGTTCTGACGGAGAAAAGCACTCGGATTTCTTGACGCGGGATCCAAAGCTGACAGGCCCTTCTTCCTCGGGATTGCTCCGCTAGCTACTCATTGCAATATTTGGTCACCGGTATAAATACGGGAACCATAACCCCCCTGGCCTAAGTGGAGTTCTGACCACCGGTCCCGGGAGAAAGGCATGCCGATTTATTTAAAGATGCCGAAGTGCGTCGAAACGAGTAACTTCGACCAGGACAAGCCGTCTGGCACAAGTTGGATTAGGGAGCTACCGAAACTTAGCCAGGACGACGTTGATTATAACGATCACTACTACCGCCAGCGGCTTCGGTCGCTGCAAGGCGTTGACGAGATGGTGAGTGACATTGTAAACAGTTTGGAGAGGCGCAGAATTCTTGGCCATACGTATATCATGTACACCACCGACAACGGATATGTTAAGTGTATCTAGCCTCATCGAATCGCTCCATCCTTGTATGAGAGATACTGAGGGGACGACTGCTGACGGAGGGCTTGAAGATATCTGTCCACACCGGATGCACCCGGCCAAGCAGTTCAGCTTTGAGGAGGACGTAAATATCCCCTTCGTAGTAAGAGGGCAAATGTGCCTCGTCGGCATATCACCAACGCCGTCACTACACATACGGATATTGTGCCAACCACATTGAAAATTGCCGGTGCTCCCTTAAGAGACGACTTCGATGGCTTAGCAATTCCTCTAACGAAAAAGGACGTGTATGGAGCGACTGAGGCTCAGTAAGAGCATGTGACGATCGAGCACTGGGCTTCGCATCGAATGAAGGGAAGGTCTACGAGTGATATCCGATCATCCACTATAACAACATGTACAAGGCAATCCGTGTTATCAGCGACTCTTACGACCTCTTCTATCAAGTCTGGTGTGGTAACGAGCGTGAACTGTACGACTTGAACGCAGACCCCTAACTGGCACGCGTGGACTTGATGGTACAAGACGTAAGAGAAAACGGTGATGGGCACTATATAAAGGAGAAAGCTACGTACTCTAGGAAGTCGAAATCGAATTCAGGCTCTCATCTCGGTAATCATGTCGTTCCGTCTGTCGAGGAGCACCTCGGCACTCGGAATAACTAAGATGCTTTAGAATCTCTGTCTAGCCAATTCAATTCGTAAGCGTCTGCTCTACTATGGTATCAGGCAAAAGTTTTAGCACACTGTCAGGTACCAGGTAGTGGGTCGTGCTAGTCGCCACACCACCCAAATTAGGTGTAGCTTTTACATTGGTGACTACAGTAAAAGTGCTGGGAAGCGCATCGGCCACAGAAAGGTACATTAATGAATGATTCCGTATTATAAGTGGAAATACCAACGATTCGAATCATCCTGACTCATTACGAATTTTAGAAACCCTACATGGGTCAATCGCGGGTACATGCGAAAATTGCGGCCCTTTTGCAACCCCTAACCCAGGGTAGGTCATTACTAAGTGGGTCTCCTAGCTGACATACCTAGCGGTGTAATTAAACTTACCCATAACACCATAGTAAGCATTCCTGCTGCTTTAGCGGCGTGCGTAAGCGGGTCCTTTTGAGGTACTAATGAATGCCAACATTGACGAATATCTCGGAGGTAACTACTCCCATTCAGGATGCCCATCCAGGCAACTACATTCATTAACACAGCCGGTACACAGGGGCAAACATAATAAGCATGAAAAGCATTTGGGACCAACACCTACTCGGAATTGATACGGAGAAGCAAATAAGCACACAGCCATTACTGTAGCCTCGACGTATAAATATTGACTTCTCATCCTCAATGATATCCTCAAGACTTATTCGTCACTATCAACGCAGCTGTCCGAGACTCACTTAGTTTAGAGCGAGCACGCCTAGAATGCCTAACTTTTCGAGAAACTTACTCCCGCTGTTTGCCGGGCCGCTTGGAGCACTTGCCAACAGTTGCAGAACCGAGACCTTCGAAGCCATAGTTGCGAATGCTCCCGATGTAACCGTGAATTATGTTGAAGCGGTGCCCCGAAACGGCAGCTTCGGAGATGCAGAGACAAATCTTTTGTTCCCAGTCAATGCGACCCAGCTGCCCGCGCTCTGCGCCGTCGGGATCAATGTCAAGTCGTCAGCAAACTCATCCTTCAACTTCGGGCTCTTTCTACCAGAAGACGGCGCATGGAACGAGCGACTGATGACGACTGGGAACGCTGGTTTCGGTGGTGGAATTAACTGGTAAGTAGCCCCATTGTGAACTATAGGGACATAAAGCACAGTCGCGAAACTGGCCATAGCAAGCTCGTAGCTGATAGCTTTTCGTTAACCTTCGGTGTTTACAGGCTCGATATGGGTACTCTATCACATGTAAGCCGTTAAAATGTCGTATTTTTAGCTTCACTGATGGAGTTTATAGTACGGTTTTGCGACTATGTCGACGGATACTGGCCATTCTTCAGGGTCCCTCGATACATCCTGGGGTCTTAACGCTCCTGAAAGTCTGTTCGACTGGGGCTACCGTGCTATGCATGGTTCGGTGGTAATTGCAAAAGTACGGACGAATGAAGCATGGCCGTTCTGCTTTTGACTTGAAGAAGGCTGACTGGCAGGCAATAGGAAATCGTCAATAAGTACTATGCGACTCCTCAAGGCATCAGGTACTCCTACTACGCAGCCTGCTCCACTGGTGGGCGTCAGGGGTTGAAGGAAATTTACCTTCACCCAGACTCGTTCGACGGCATTTCTGTTGGAGCGCCAGCATGGTGGGCGACTCACCTAGGAGGCGCCCTGCTTTACTGGGGCCTGTTGAACTATCCGGCATCTGACCCAAAACATATCAGTCCTTCGCTCTTTCCAGCTATCGTGGCAGAAGTCAAAGACCAATGTGATGGTCAAGATGGCCTCATCGATGGCATCGTTAGCGACGTTCACGGCTGCGACTTCGACTTCGATGCCCTACTGTGCGCCCCTGACTCAGACCCATCAGGGTGTTTGACTCCGGAGCAGCTTACTACGATCAAACGATTCCATGGTGACTGGGTAGCGGCCAATGAAACCTTCATCTACCCCGGGGCAACACTCGGCATTGATCCGACCGTCCTACTGGGCGACGGAACAGATGCATTGCTTCAGCATGGGTACTATACCAACTGGGTATTCAACGATACCGAATGGGACTACACCCAATTCTCATATAGAGATGTTCTCTTCGCCGATACTATCGACCCTGGTAACGCCAGCGCTGACGACTATGATCTTTCCGCGTTTCGTGAACGCGGCGGCAAAATTCTACATTACAACGGCGATGCAGATACCGTTATACCGAGCACTAGTAGCATCTACTACTATAAGGAAGTCTCTAATGCTCTTACGCCTAAGAACGTAGACCTGGATGACTTCTACCGGTTCTTCTTGGTCCCGGGAATGTATCACTGCTACGGCTCTTCTAATGCACCGTGGTATGTTGCCGGCGCTGCCCAACCACTCACGGGCGCCACACATTCGGTCCCGGGATTTGAAGATGCGGATCACGACATCATTCTAGCTCTCATGAGATGGGTAGAGGAGGATGCAGCACCTGAGAAGATCATCGCGACGAAGTTTCGCAATGAAACGGTTTCCGCAGGAGTGCAGAGCCAACGCCCCTTATGCCCATACCCGCGACGAGCGAAATATATCTCGGGCGACCCGGATAAGGAAAGCAGCTGGGAGTGTAGGGGACTATAAGGAACATATGCTATGGGGTAGCCAATGAAAAGACGCGGACAAAGTCTAAATGGGAGTTGTCATCGTAGACGCTCAAAGGAATAGATATTTTCATCGTCATTTAGTGGAAGAGGTAAATGGACTATACTAGCGGCCTAACCAGTATCTTGTGTTGCTCGCAGTCCAGTGCTATTTAGAAGTTCCGTTACACGCCTATTACCTTAAAGTCTATCCTTATCCTATTAGAGCACCAGCGAAAATCCAATAATAGGGGTAAGAGGGCGCCAACGACGCTGACAGAACCTACCCTGTGGCCCTGGCGGTAGGAAGACTAGAAGCGATCCCGGCCTGGATTATAACTAGGCGTCCCCGCCAGCGGCCCATGCATAGCCAGTACGCATCAAACGACTTTTTCCAGTTGGCCCCTAATGCATTGGAGTTCTCACCGCAAACCCCAATGTAATAGCCCTAGACGGATCGTGTGGAAGTTGCCGGCGGTACTTTTAAAAGTGCCGAACTTCTTCAGCTGCTGTGTTCACAATGTTGCGCGTATATAATAAGTACTTGATGTGATATTGTATCGGACTTTATAGTCTGTTGCTCTTCAGCCACAATCTCCTTCACATTTATCACCAATGGCGCGTCACATCCAATGCTCTGGGGTGTGATTCGCTCCCCCTAAATTTAGATCGCTGCATTAATACACCGGTTCTTCCGCGGATAGCCTAAGTTAGAATTCTCTTAGGCGCACTTCATTATAAATAGGACCGTTCGAGCAAAATCATTGCAAATGGCCGACCTGGAGAATAATGGAGGGCGGGGTCCAACTGGCTTCCTGCACAAGCGATCATTGCCAAGCTTGCCTCCAAGGGGTGTCCCTTCAATTGGGCTGGGCATGCGGAGCAATCAGCTTCACCCGTTGTCATAGCGTACCGCTGAATCCGAATTCGTGAGTATCATCCGCGTGGACCATCATGCAGAACGACCACGCACACGTCAGCCATTGATATCCGCGGCCTGTAGCTTCTCGAGGGATTGGGGTACGCAGTGGATTTCCTTTCCGAAAAAGGATGAGGTTGCAGAAGGATTCTGGGCACTCCATTTAGCAGGACGAAGCAGCCAAGTACCCCAAGACCAACATTGCAACGTCGATGGCCTATAATCATACTCTGCTGCAGTATACAGAACCGAACGACAGCCTTCTGCAGGTTGTATTACCACACCGTATCAACCGGGCGACCGGTCTTGCCGGCAGTTTAACCAACATTCCCCGACTCACTTTCTCTTTTGGCTTTGCAATCGCCGGAGCTCGATATAGTCGACCTAGCTAGCATACATATTAAGGTTATTCAGCACAACGAGTGTCCAGCAATCCCGACGCTCTTTTGACGTTGTTGGCGGGAATTGATCGTCTATTCAAAACCGAGGTCATTCTACGAGGACATACCTAAAACCTCTAGTATTTGAGCGTAACAGCCCCTCTCCGGGATATGCGGCTGGGATGTGCTTGGCCTACATTGTTGAATCTGCATGAGCGTTATGCGGCTTCTACTAAGTCGTATGTCTTCCCGAACCGGATCCGCAAGGGGGCTTCTACATTGCGGGGAAGCCCACTAAAGCCGCATATTCAGCCAATACCAATAGGGGTACGATGTTCTCCACCCCCACAATCTGCCGATGACCCCTGACCTTTATGATAGGAACTATTAAACTGAAGCTGTCTTCGATGGGGCGAAGTTCCAATGACACGAAGCCGTCGAGGCCGAGCCACAGATCGCAGCTCAAGAAGGGCATGATACCCTTTGGACATACGCCTCATGCGCCGGGGTCGGGATGTGCCATCCAAACATAACTATGTTCATTGTCGTGTCTGTGCGAGCAGATATCTCGGATGATAAAGGTAGTGTGCTAAGATGAGCATCCCTGAGAAAACTTTAGTAATGTAAAGGATAAGGAGGTGAAACAGAGTCAATCCGCGGTCTTTAATATGCCGTCAGCAAGCGGCGTAACCCTCGTTTACCGGTTAAGTAGACCTCAAAGCAACCAAAGATGAAGCGGGGATGTTGTAGTGGTATGTGTCAGATGACTCGGCGAGGAACCAGCCATTGGCGGACTTTCGTTCAGCACCATCGCAGGGTAGAGGGGTCAAGAAGGATTATGCTTCTCCAAAGGAGGGATCTGATGCACAATGCCAATGGCACCGAATCAGCGTAGACAATTCCGTGGGGGATGCTGCTGGAGATATCTCGGAGATTGTACAGTTACGACGTCCCCTCATCTCGGCCATATTTCTGGGGAAGCCACGTTGTCAGCTAGGATACATAAATATCTCGGACGGTTGCACTCGAGTACCATTTCAAACGTGTTCTGCAGATTGTTTGCCTTGGATTGATAGGAGTAAAGACAACATGAGCTTGCCAGACGAATTCGATATCATAGTAGGTTGTCTCATTCATCTTCCTACGGCTTACATCGCACAACCCCTCCCATGACTCGGGTGGAAACAAGTCGTCCTGTTTCTGGACCGCGTGCTAAACCGCGAGGATGAACGAGTGTACCGAGATAGGACTGACTTGATCATTGACAGGTATGCGGCGGCGGGAGTTGCGGGTGTGTCGTGGCGGGTCGCTTGGCGAATCTGGACCATAACCTCAAGGTCCTGTTAATCGAGGCTGGCGAGAGTAACCTCAATAACCCCTGGGTGTACCGACCGGGCGTCTACCCCCGTAACATGAAGCTTGACTCAAAGACGGCTTCCTTCTACGAATCTCGTCCGTCTAAATGGCTCTCCGGGAGGAAGGCAGTTGTGCCGTGTGCTCACGTCTTGGGCGGTGGCTCGTCTATCAACTTCTTGGTATGTCCCGCGTGACCTACTACAACCTTGTCCTTGGCTGACTGTATGTCTAGATGTACACCCGTGCCTCCGCCTCGGACTACGACGACTTCCAGGCTAAAGGTTGGACGACAAAGGAACTTCTTCCGTTAATGAAGAAGCATGAGACATATCAACGGGCATCTCATACCAAGTCAGCTTTTCGTCACCTTTTTCCGACACGATTTCTGACATTGACAGGGATATCCACGGTTCCGACGGACCGATCAAGGTGTCCTTTGGGAATTAGTGAGTGCTTAGGCTGTGCCAGCTTCTGCCATTTGCTAACCCGAATGTCACGCAGCACCTATCCGATCAAGGACGACTTCTTGAGGGCTGCAGAGTCGCAGGATATTCCTATTGTTGACGATCTGCAAGACCTGAGTACCGGCCACGGCGCCGAACACTGGATGAAGTGGATCAACCGTGACGTAAGGAGATTACAATATCCTCCAGACACGGGGAGACGTTTTGACTAACATTGGGTCACAGACTGGTCGCCGGTCTGATAGCGCGCATGCTTATGTCCACTCAACCCGTGCTGTGTATAACAATCTGTACCTCGCCTGCAATACTAAGGTAGGCTTATGATTCTGGGGGTTCAAGAAGTTACACTGCGATGGGTGATCCGAAACAAACTCCCGTCTATGAACCATGCACGACGTTGAACTAGTCGCTGACTCGGGCCAGGTCGATAAAGTAATCATCGAAAATGGCCGAGCTGTGGCGGTCCAGACAGTGTAAGTGGCAAATATTTACGCATCAGGGGTAGCGCACGTGTACTTACGGATCAAAGACCAACGAAGCCCCTCCATCCAAACCAGCTGCAGACCCGTATCTTCAAAGCCCGCAAGCAGATCGTGGTTTCCGGCGGCACCCTCTCCTCTCCCCTGATCCTTCAGCGATCCGGGATCGGTGCGTACCATATCCTTTCTATATCAAGATGTATCGCTAACGGTAAGCATAGGCGACCCTCAAAAGTTGAGGCAGGCCGGCATTGAACCGAAAGTCAATCTCCCCGGTGTGGGCCTCAACTTCCAGGATCATTACCTCACCTTCGCAACGTACCGTGCCAGGCCCGAGACGGAGAGTTTCGATGACTTCGTGCGCGGTGTGCCCGAGGTCCAGAGGGGTGAGTCCACTGCGTCCTCGTTCGGGCTTTCAGAAAAAAATCAATCTAACCACAGTTCAGAGGTCTACTCCCAATGGCAGCAAAACGGCACGGGCCCGCTTGCCACGAACGGCATCGAGGCCGGTGTCAAGATCCGCCCGACGGCCGAAGAGCTCAAGGAGTTCGAGTCGTGGCCGACGCCGCACTTCAAGGACGGGTGGGAGAGCTACTTCAGGAACAAGCCCGACAAGCCCGTCATGCACTACTCGGTGATCGCGGGGTGGTTCGGCGACCACATGCTGATGCCCCCCGGCAAGTTCTTCACCATGTTCCACTTCCTCGAGTACCCCTTCTCCCGCGGTTACATCCACGTCAAATCGCCGGACCCGTACGCGGTTCCGGACTTTGACACGGGGTTCATGAACGACGAGCGGGACATGGCGCCCATGGTTTGGGGCTATATCAAGTCCCGCGAGACGGCACGACGTATGGAGGCGTATGCTGGCGAGGTCCAGGCTATGCATCCCTTCTTCGACAACGACTCACCGGCCCGTGCCAACGACATGGATCTAGATACGACCCAGCGCTATGCCCTCCCTGGGAACTTGAGTGCTGGCCTGCAGCGTATGTTGAGTTCGATCAGTTTTATGCCTCTTTTACTATCTTCTTGTTGTTTCGCGTCGGTTCGGATCTCCGCGTCTATGACTTCTTTACGACCGCGATCGCAAGATTGTTGAGCTCTTACTGACACTTGTATTTCTAGATGGTAGCTGGAGTGTCTACAACCCAGAGCCAAGCAGGAAGCCCGAGGCCAACATCCTGAACAGCAACAAGGCCAATATCAGGGACGACCTGAAGTACAGCACGAGCGACATCAAGGCTGTTGAAGAATGGGTCAGGCGCCATGTCGAGAGTACTTGGCACTGCCTCGGCGTAAGTGTTGCTTATCCGGACACATATCATAGCACTACTGACGGAGTCAACTACAGACCTGCTCCATGGCCCCTAAGGAGGGCAACAGCATCGTCAAGCACGGTGTGCTGGACGAGCGTCTGAACGTCCACGACGTTAAGGGGCTCAAGGTGGCCGACCTCAGCATCTGCCCCGACAATGTTGGCTGCAACACGTGAGTCACGTCGCCCTATCTTGCCGATTGACACGCCGCTGACGTGGGAACTAGGTACTCGACCGCTCTTCTGATTGGTGAGAAGTGCGCGATGCTGGTTGCCGAAGACCTTGGATACTCGGGCGACGCACTTGAAATGAAGGTTCCCACCTACCACGCGCCTGGCGAGGTGAGGCTGCCTTATCGTCTCTAAAGGATTCATAGGTTACCTGTTGCCGTTTTCTTGATGGGTAGACGATAAGCTTGGTTGAGTTCCCATGTACGAGCCAGATTGTTCCTTATGTTGATGTATGTTATCGTGATTTAATGTCGGACGATACTTCGTATCCCCCAAGCTTGCTTCTTTCAAGCAGGGGACTGGAGATGTTGCAATATCTTTCAGAACGTTTCAACCTCTTTATAAGGGGGGAACCATGTAGACGAGCCACAGCATCGTCGCATGCCTCATATTTCCGAAGGCAAGAAGAAATATATGAACACGGCAGGGCTCTAACCTGCAATCTCTTGATTTATTCTTTTACTATTAGATATAGTAATTTAGTCAAGCCCGCTTCCATTTCGCCACGCGCCCACTTGACTGTTTCGTTGGTTGGGAGTCGCATGCTTTATTGGGGTCTATGAAGTTCTCACGAGGCTAGCTTAGCCGCTGAGGCGCTCCCCACCTTCATAGTGCTCACCTTCCATGTCTTCCAGAATCCATACTTTCCTTGCTTTCCTAATTGGTACCCCGTGGAACATACCCTCAACTAAAACAAGTAAACAAAGGGACGAAACAAATATATAAAAAAGATGAAACAAGAAAAACTAAAGTAAGGACGGATGAAACAAACGGGTGAAAGTGAAACAAACGGCGCATTCCAGGCGGATCCGGCGAGCATACTCCGTGCTTCGCTCGAAAATCAACGCCTAGCTCCATCAATCTGCAACCATTTCTCGACAATGATTGCTTCAGCGAAGAGCCCGATCTGGTCAAGGAGATCGACGATATCGTATTCATCACCTTTGGCCGCCTCATCACAGCGGTTCAAGACCGCAAGATACTCGTCTACCGGAGCATGCTCTGCCCAATCGATGAGACCAACGCATATGCGGGCCCATGTCTCAGCCCACTTACCTGAGGTCGTGCCGGCGGCCTCCCGGAACTCTATCGTGCGCGGGTTGGACTTGGGCTCCGTGAGCCTGAGGCAGTCGTAAGCGGCGAAGTTGTAATTCGGTCTGTCACTCCACCTATCCGAGCACCGGAGCACCCAGCAGAGGACGCATGAACTCGGACAAGAGAAGATGTCTCCTATTTCGAAGAAGACCCCGGCGTCGGCCTGGGCCTTCGGCTCTAGCGGGGGCATTGTGTCACAACCGAAAGCTGCAACCACCCTGAGACGGGCTTCGTCTTCGGCCGTATAACCTGGCAGGGGTATCCTAGCTGTATTACGGTCCAAGCAGCGCCTGTACGCCGTATCCAGCGAATTCGTCGCACTACTGTCTGCAGCATTGTTGTCACCAGTTTCAGTAGTGTCCCTGGCATGATACCCCTGGATGGCCTGTGATATGTCATCGTCAGTTAATATTACTTCAGGAAGCGACTCTTCTGAGCTCTCTCCTTCAGATCTCGCCTCCGTATCTTGAGAGGTTGTTCCGGCTTCACCTATCTTTTCGTCTTCCTTCCTGACGAAAGGCTTGAAGTGACCTGACAGTCTGTTAACTTGGAAATCGATGACGGTCTTTTCATCGGCGTTCATTTCTCGCCAATGAACAGACTCCTCACCGTGGCGGACTTCACGTCCGATGTATCGGCCGCAGATCTCGTTAGGTATCATGTGGGTTTCGAAATCGGCGACTGTAGTCCCACGAGCGAGACGGGTGCGCTCCCGGAGACTCTGTGAATAGTAGCAGAATCTCTTCGACGGAGGATGCAGGCAACCCAGGAGGGGATCCGCCGCCCACAACAGCCCTGCCACTCGACGCAACGCGCCTAGTTCGAGGAAATCGGCGCCCTGTCCAACATGGACGTGCAGTGCGCAGGAAGGGTTCACGTTCATCCGATACTTGGAGGTCAAGAGGTTGACGACGTAGGTGATAGCCGAAAAGGACTCATCACTGGCCACCTCTGCCGGGGATGTGATCTCGACGGGACACCAGTGGTACTCGGACTGATTCGGCGGCTTTATCGACGAGTCAATTTTCACTTTCCAGCCGTCATATAGCGCGAGACGATGTTCTCGAAGATCTTCGATATTCAACATACCCCTGGGTGTTTTAAGTGGAATCCCATGACCCTGTAAGGTCCGACGGATGTCATCATGGACATATGCAACCAAACTTGATTCGTCAGCTGGGTCATGTTCTAGATTTCTCGGTATTCTGATGGCAGGCGGCAAAATACCATTGCTCCGATCGAGTGGTTCTTCTTCGTCATCCCATAGGAAGGCAATACACCATTCAAACTCGCAACCAAACGTGCGCGTACTATCGCAAAGACGAGAGCTGGAGGTTTCACTATCCATATTAGATTCGGCTTGGAGAAACCACAACTATGTCGGTATATTTGGACTTTCCGGCCTTGGGGGATGCTTTGGGATGAAGGGTTCGCGAAGAATGAGATAAGGGCAACTGTAGTCTGCCATTCCTGCATAGGTGGGCAGGCATTCGTATAGGAAGGAAGAACAACATTGTCGCAGTGCTGTAGCTGAACAATACATTTGTTCTTGCATCATGGGGCAGGTCAAAGCACGAGAGTCTTGTGTTCTTGAACAACCCCTAACAAGAACGCTGCGAACAATGAACTTCCTGCATAACCCAGCCTTTGCTGTTGTCTCCACGATGTGCGACTACGGGAATGGGATAATACTGTCACATTTCGCACGACAAGCGCCTGTTAGATGTAATATGTGACTTTCAGGAAGCGGGAGGAGAGGTCGTGCCGGAATAGGGTGATTTTGAAAAAAAAAGCCCCGCGGACCTCTCCTCCCTTTCCGAACCTTCCGAGATACTGTTAGGTTTCTGTGGACTTTCTCCTGCATTTCGCTTCTATTCGACACATTGGGTACACGGTGACTACTCTTGTAAACTAAGAAAAAAAAAAAAAAAAAATTAAAAAATTAAATAAAAAAAAAATATAATTTACCTTCTTAATTAT
>QJOA01000602.1:0-16807 GCA_004155915.1 Monosporascus sp. CRB-9-2 | reverse complement strand
ACTCTTGTAAAATAATAAAAAAAAAAAAAAAAAGTACAAGCTTTCATTCAATTCGTCTAACGCCAGCGTTTTCCATGCAATACTCGGGGTCTGCGTAAATGTTAATTGCTTTAAGTAAGTAATTTATTCCTTTATACGGATTATAAGCATTAAGTTAGGTATGTATCTAGAGGATCAAGTCGGGTCCACTTTAACTCTTCCCGCTTCCCTCTTCCAAGCTTCCATTGTCGGAGTCTCCAGCCCAGGAAAAAAGTACGCGATTTTCCCTCCCATTTCGAAGGGCGCTGACACCATTTCAGGTCCTACTGACGCCATTTACCCGATATGAGTCCGCCCTTCGAGCTAACCCCACAACCATTACAGCGACCACGAGATCTGGACCCGTTGCGGAATTGAGACTCCTTTAATGATTTCCGAGCCAGTCTTACGATCGTCGTCATCCGGACCTGGACCCGGACCCGGATACTACGAATTCCGAACCTAGACCGGGTTGAGGATGGACATGCACGATATGAGCGCCGAGGTCACCGCGGCCGATACGGCAGCCGAGGTCGCGACAGACGCCGCAGCATCCGACCCCGCCAACCGTACCCAGAAGAAGGCGAGCCAGACGTGCACCACTTGTCGCGCGAGGAAGGTCCGCTGTGATGGCCGGCGCGATGTCTGCCAGAACTGTGAGCGCCTGGGCTTCACCTGCTCCTTCCAGGACAAGAGCTCACCACACCCCGACACCGATAGCATAACGTCCTTCTCTCTTCCGAGGCGACGGGTGAGGCTGGCATGCATCAACTGCCACTCGAGAAAAGCTAGATGCAGCGGCGAGACCCCGAAGTGTGCGCGATGCCAGGCCCAGGGAATAGACTGTGTATATCGGCCGACGAAGCGATCCGGCGGTGTTAATGGCACTGCGATAGTGACCGGGAGCAATATCCACAGCACTTCCCAACAAGCCGGTACTACCGACTCGGAACATGAATCTGTCACGTCAGAACCACCCGAGAAGAGGGTGATGTTGCGGAGGGACGAAAACGGATCCCATCACGGCCGCGGTCTCGCAGATAATAATCAACGTCACGATCTCTCGGGACCATCGATACCAAGGAGACTTACAAATGACGCGTACGGCTCCGGCTTCGGCTTGGGATATGTTTCCTTGGAGGCTGACTGTCACCACAGGTTCAAGTTTCCCGACGAGGCGCTGATTCTTAAGGCGTTCAACAACTACTTCCGCCACGTACACCATGTGCCCGTACTCTCCTTCATCCACCGCGCCTCTCTTATGCAGCGATATCATGCTGGAATGATGGACAAGGCCTTGTTGCTTGCCATTGTGGGCATTACCTCCCTACTCACTGATCTAGGTCCCGGCACGCGCGAATACGGGAACCGATGTGTTGATGAATGCCAGCAGATGATATACCAGGATCTGGAAAACCCGTCGACGCTCAAGATACAGGCCCTAGTCCTCATTATGAAACATAGGATGCTCTCCCGCAGATTCACCGGCGCGTTCATGTTGGCGGCGATAGGGGCGCGCTTTGCATACGCCCTCCGGCTCAACTATGAGAATCCCAGTCTCTGTTTCCTGGCTAGGGAATCTCGAAGAAGACTGATGTGGGCATTCTGTACCATCGATTCGGGAATCAACGGCGGCTACTCGGATTTTACCCTGTTACCCCCTGAATCGATGCATATTCAGCTGCCCTGCAATGAGCGAAATTTCGAATTCGATCTTCCACAGGTTACCGAGTTTCTTCGCCCCGTCCCCACCAAACCGTTCCCAGACGATGTCGGGTCTCTGCTGCTTCACGTTCGACTGTTGTGGATGAGGAGCCGCGTGTTGTACTGCACCAAGAACGTCCTGGCTATGTCTGATTCGGAACTGACCCAGCTACCCGAATTAGTGAAGGTGCTGGCGGACGAGCTGAGAAACTTTCACGAGTTCCTGCCAGCGTCATTCAAGTTCTCGGACAGCAATCTGCAGCTCCGCGCATACTCTCCGCGCCTTTGCGTCTTCATCATGATTCACGTATGGTGGCGACAGTGTCATTGCGATTTGTTTCGGATTATACTACCGGGAATCAAGGAATCGCTGCCGCGGTCGGCCGTCGACCGTCTAGATCCCCAGTTCGTCGCCATGTGCGCCCAGCAGTGCTACGAACATGCGATAGGGATGTCTGATATATTCAGGTCTATTCTCGCCCTCGATGGCGGTCTCCCCGTCACCGATCTCGACCTTGCCGTTTGCGCCTACCAATGCGCCCGCGTACTGTATTCTATCTATCATACGCGCGGCGTCGAATACCAGTTGTCGGCAGATGACATCGTCGAACGTGCACAGCGATGCTTGTCGGTAGCCAAGGCAATGAACCACGTCCCCGCTGGTGCTGCGGTCGTAAATGACCTTGAAAATCTCATCGCACGAGGTTTCGCTCCGAACACTCCAAGCGGCCCAGGCAGTCCGAATCTCGTGTCCCGCCAGACGCTATTCAGGCACAACCCGGTCTATCAGATGCAGATCGTGGACGATACCGAGGTGGCGAACATGCCCATCCCGTCGCCGCTGAATCATGCTGGTGTGCCATCGCCATATGGCACCTCCGTGCACACGCCCAACTCGAACGCCACTCCGGCGCTCTCGCATCCGAGACCCCGCGGCATGTCGATCTCTGCAGAGATGGCCCTTGGCGACCAGAACATGCCGAAGCCGAACCTGCCCCCGGTCGTTCCGCCCGACGGCTTGGATAACAATAATGCGTTCGAGGGTGCCATGGACGGTTTTGATTTCAACTTCGAGTCCTTTGGCAATACTGGACTCGATGCCGGACCGTGGTTTTCGAACGACTGGTTGAATAATGACTTCCCGCAGATGACTGTCTGAGGTAGCGAGTTGACGATTTAGCTTCTTCGGGTCTTGGGACGAGCTCAAGATTTCACTGGAATGTTAAGATCCGAGGGGCTCACAAAGCTGCCACTCGCGGTGATCATTCAATGAGCCCGGACTCCGAAAATCAGGAGTTAGTTTAGACACACCGTCTGAACCACTATATTTTTACAGATGACTGGCTCGATATTGCGTCACTCGAATAGCCCACGCCCAACATCTGGTCGCTAGTATGGGTACAGCGACAGCGTGTCCTTGTAATCGTTCCGGTTCGGCCTTTTAACCGGGTTTTGGGACGCCCTGTGATACCCGATTAGCATCCAAGGAAACCCAGATTATTGGGGAAGCTGCGGGTCGGGGCAAGGGACGAACACTAGCTATAGTCGCCCCTTATAGGTATGGTGAGGTTCTCATCCATGTGGTGGCCTGAAATAATGTTAACGCCGAGCTTTTGGGATTCGTTAGTGGAGTTTGGCGGTATAAATTGGGGGAATGGCGTCATGTGCTCGGTCGGGGCCTGTGGGACTTACCGCCGCAGGTGAGATGGAATTGCCGCCTCGGTCGTACCCCAATGAAAACGGAAACAAGGAAACCGGGTAATGAGCGCCACAGACCGAAAAAAGGCCTTACCAGGATGCCAATGGTATATGTGTGCCCGGACGTCCTGTTCCTGGAGCTACGGCTCAAGTTGAACGACCGGGTAGTAGGATGGACTTGCCTTCTTCTCCTCGGGACAAACTCGAATGGAGGGATAGACGCTGGAGGAGGAAAGATGCCCGTAAGTTTGCTATTGGTCGTCTATAACGTGTGAAAGTTTAAGAGTGCCTCCCACGGGCATCTAGCACAGCGACTGACTATTCTAGGGAAAAGTTATATATCATAGAGTACGGGATGTTGGGGTTGAGGAGGGGAAGAAAAGGGGTAATGACGGGTTTACATGGCCAGGATGCCGTCTTCTTAACAATATCCAGCCATCGCAAGCGCCTATGTTTGTACATATTCGGTAGGAGCAAGATATCCCTAGAGCAGCCCTTACGGTGCGAACCGTTTGTTTCCAGCTTAATTGATATAAGTACAAAGAAGATATTCATCCATCTACGCTCTACATTGGCGAAGTTCCAAAAAACAAGACTTATGTGTCTTCGTCATGTTGATACCTCAATGCTCCTCGTTTCCCAGGGCGTATGAGCATTAAGCACTTACCCGAAGCCCGATATGACTTGAACGGACCGGAGACCACAGTCCCAGCTCGGTGTTGGAATGTACGTTTTGCAATGTACGTCTTGCAACAGTAAGAAGGGTCTTGCGAGCGCCAGACTACGTATACGGCTTTGTGCCTACATGTCATTGTGGTCGAATCTATTGGAAGTCGCCTCCCGACCATTGATGAGACTTGATTCGTTCCCAGGCGGGCTGATAGAGTCGGATGTCGCCCGACTGAGACATCCAATCACGGCTTGGCCGCCGGGACGACACTGCTGGAGCTGGTTCGCCGTTGGTCGTATATCAGCCGGCACATCGGTTAGGTGTATGGCACGGATGTGGCACGAGGGCTTGGCCTTTGACGGCCTACCCGTGCAGACTGTGACACCGCATAGGTAATGCATTCCCGTCACCATCCCGGTTGTACAGCTTTCCTGTCATACGATGCTGCCAGTGCCCTTATTACTTACAGAGGAGAGGTAACCTATCTAGTTGCCATGGCCTAGCAAACAGATTCTATGGAGATTCGACTGGTGGTTCTTAGGGGCCCGGAGAGCTGCTGAGGTTCGCCGTGGTTACGTTGGCTCGGGCTGTCTCAAGATGGCGCAACGTTGCGGAAGAAGCAAAAAACCGCTGAAGGGTCTCACAGCCAGTTGCTGCACGTCAGCCACAACTGCACGCATCCCGGCAAACATGGGACGTATGACCATATGTATGCCTTACCTTCCGCGTCCCGATGGCGACTGTCTGACAGGACGAGAAGACAGCGCGACATTCCCATAAAACTACCAACTACCTGCCCGCCGTCCGAAAGATAGCTGAGACAATCACTCCACCCACCCTGGATCCCTATTTTTCTCTATCCAAACTCTCCTGCCAACCATGGGCTCAGAGTTCGGTAGCAGCGTCTTCCGGGCCGAGCTGGCAGAAGCCGAACGCGAGATGCGGAGCCGCGTAGACGCGTACACCGCGGCCTGGGCGTCGGGGGACATCGACGCCGTGCTCGCGTACTTCGTCGAGGAGGGGCTGGATTACTCGGACTACGGTGAATAAATACCGTGCAAAGGCGAGGGCCTCTTGAGGAAACGGAGCTAGGGGCTGACGGCGGCGATTAATCATCATAGGGCTCATGGTCCTCCACATGGACAAGAAGGGACTGGCGGACCACTTCCGGCACATCGGCGCCGCATACGCGGATCTGCGGTTCGAGACGAGGGACGTACGCGGCGCGCTCGATTTCTGCGTCTGGGAATGTGAGTCGCTTTCACTCTCCTGTCCGGGACCTTCTTCTATATCTTCGTCCTGGGGGGTTGTAAGAGGGCTAAGGGTAGACCACCGTCCAGATGTCATCGAGTTCACCGTCCTCGAGGACGTACGGTATTGTCCGTATAAGAAGGGCGACAGGGGCAAGGCGTTTTGCGGTGCCACGATCCACTGGAGAGATGGTAAGATCTGCGCAAATAGTGACTACGGTGTTTGGGGGATTTCTGGCGTTCAGGGTTAGGTTGTGAGTGAATGGAGCTACTACTATTACTCAAATAGACGCGATGTCTCGCTAGGACTTCTTCCCCCTGCCAAACATCAGCGATTGGATGACAACGGTGCCAATATCGAAGCTGACCCATCCGGTATCAGCCCTGCGAGTGTCCACCCCGTGAATGCCCAGTGTGTAGATCGTGAGCTCCGCGCGGGACATGCTCGTCTAAGACAGAAGTAAATCACATCTACGATGTCGCAGAATAGGGGTCACTTGATTAGTCATCAAGCCCTAGGGAACTGTAGGCACCACGTAATGACGTTGTTCCGGGGCTCCCACGCTATATATAGAGCTTTGTAGCCACCGCTCTCTGGAGCCCAGATTATCCATGGCAATTTACACTTTTCACACTCTATGCAACCTTTTTTCGCGATCGCCTAACTGTGACATATGACCACAGTTATTTGCAATGCCAATTTACCAGAGATCATATCGCTAGCGGTATTGAAGGAATGGTGAGAGGCACAGCTGTCAGACCCTACTGAGGTCTAGGTCTGTTAGCTGCATCGTGGCTTAGCTAGCGTTGCTACTATTGGGATGCGTTGTTCGAAGGTCCGGTATCGCTTTCTCTCAGATACAGCTGCTTTCTGAGTATATAAGGAGGCTTCATAACCTCTCTTACTAAACGGGACCTCTTAAAAGGTCAGCCAGATAATACACTTTTTATTCAGCCATATATGCTTTAATATATAATATTAAGGTCTTATAATTATAAGCCCGGTCCGCATTTCTTTTTAACTATGCTTTAATATATTTGTTATATACGTTATATACATCGCCTTTAAGGTTATTCGAAACCTTGCCATTATTTTCGTAATAACTTTATAATTTATTATTATATATCTTTAAAAATTCTTAATTATTACGTTTATTATATTAACTTATTAAATTTCTTTTTATTAGAATTAAAATTATAATTTTTATTTTATTTTTAAACTTTAATAAATTTTTATTAAGATATTAAAAGCGGTTTTTTTCAAATTATTTTAAAAAAAAAGTTTTTTGGATTTTATATTAATTTTAAAACGGATATATTATGAAAATAAATTAATTTTAATATAAACCTTATAACGATTTTTATAAGCACGCGCAATATATAAGTACGCGTAATACTTTTTTAATTATTTTAACTATGTATTTTTAATTACTTATACTTTGATATTAATATTATATAACGCCTTATAAAAAAGTAGGAATAAACTTAACTATTTAGATTAAAAAACGAAATCCGAAACTTAATTATAAAAGGCTTGGTTTTATTTATAAAGTTTTAATTTTTACTTTAATATACCGTATTACCGGTAAAGGTATTCGAACCGATTTTGTCACGGCCATTATATGCAGCAAAACGCTGGTTTATTGGCAAGCTATAAACAAAGATTCCAAGGTGAAAAAAGGAAGGAAAAAGGAAGGAAAAAGGAAGAAAATAACCACTTATACAGCATGTCACGGCCATTATATGCAGCAGAACGCTGGTTTATTGGCAAGCTATAAACAAAGATTCCAAGGTAAAGAAAAGAAGGAAAAAGGAAAAGAATGGCCACTTATGCGGCAGACCTAAATAGGCCAAAGGCTGCGCTGCCATCAGCTGTACAAAAGTAAGGTCTAACGTACCCCAACTGCTAATGCCGTCATATTACCCCCTCCTAAAAACTTACATACGAACGGAAAAAGTATTCAAGTTAAAAGTTAACCAGCTATTTAATTAACCGGTTATACCGTTTTTTCCTTACTATTTTTATTTTTAACATTTTATTATTACCTTATTAAAACTTTCAAGTTACCAAATTTACCGTTTTTTAAGGCCGGGCGCGTATAATCGAAAACGCGGCGATTAACGGAATAATGTAACCGGGCGCGAATAATCGTAAACGCGGCGTATTAGATCGTAGCCGGGCGCGCGTAATAAAGGTCACGGCCGTTAATCGGGGTCGGGGACTTTAATGCCTCCGTAAGCAAACGCAAATTTTCTTGATTTTTTTTTTATCTTCAGCATATCGCCATCTGCCGGTCGGTCGGGTCTAAATTTTGGGGTCTGGTATTCTAATGCTTCCGTAGGCAAGTCTTCGGGTTAGGTCCGGATATATATCGTTTTTTGCATACCCGAACCTTCTTAATAGGTAAATCTTTATGCCCGTTAGGTTTGGTTTTATACGTTATTTTATATCGTTATGCCTCGACGGTAAGGTACCTTATTTATTAATCGCTAGGCCAACAAAATAATTTTTATTAATCGCCCGATTTAATAATACCGTATTTATTAATTATTCGATTTAACGAAAGTAATAACCTTAAAATAATATTACGGTTATTATATATAACAAAACGTTAATTTATTAACAAGTTATAAATAAAGATTTTAAGGTAAAAAAAGGAAGGAAAAAGGAAAAAAATGGCTACTTATGCGGCAGACCTAAATAGGCCAAGGGCTACGCTGCCATCAGCTGTACAAAAGTGGGGTCTAACGTGCCCCAGCTGCCAGTGCCGTCATACGGCAAACCTAAATAGGCCAAGGTATAACGGCTATAGGCTTAACCAACTATTAAACCTAATTGTACGGTTTATGTTAACAGTAATATTGTAGGATTTTAAGTAATAATTTAATAATTACGTTTAATAATAATAGATAATTATAGGTAATTTAGGTAACCAAATTATATTATAAGCTGGTGCTATTTAAATTATAAAAATAATAAACGTATATATATTTATTTTAATTCGATATATTCGAATTAACTTGATTTATTTATAATAGTTAAGTTCCGTTAAATTTGTCGAACCCGTTAAATTATTTCTTTAACTTAATTAATTTAAAACGTTAAGTTTTATTTTTGTTTTTAAATCTATTAAACCGGTTACGTAAGTTAAAATTTTTTATCGGAAATATTTATATATTTTCCGACTGTTTGGTAATAACTTAAGTTTTTAGGTTATAATATAGTCTTTTTTTTTAAGATTTTTATTTTTAAAAATTAATTTATTTATCGTATCGTTTAATAAATAATTTTTTTTCTTTTTATTATTTTATTTTATAATTTAATTTTTATATTTAATTAAATTAAAAAGTAACGATTTTATCTTAAACGTAATAACGTTTAATTTTATCGGAACGAATTAATTATTTTAATTTTAATATATTTTTTAAAAATTTTTTGTTTCGTTATAAATTTGAAAACGAAATTTATAAGGTTTATTTTAATTTTGGAAAACGCTTTTATTATATTAAATATGTTAGTTTTTATAATTTTTTAATTTTTTCGAATTAAAATATTAAAGGTTAATAGATAAAAAGAATCGATTAAATTTTTAAAAACGTTTTGCCGAAAAGAAATTATTTAAGGTTTAATAATATTTTAATAAATTATTTAATTATTTAGCCCGGTTACGGAATTAAAAAAAGTTGTTATAACGGCGTAAAATCGAAATATTACATTAAGGAATTTAAGATACGAAAATAATAAAAATATTTAAACGTTTAAAATAAAAATAAAAGTAATTAAAAATTAAAGTGGTTATATTTATATAAGTTATTTTTTTTGTTAATTAATTTAATGTTAAAGGAACGGATTAAATACCGTTAAATAACGTAAATTGGAATTTTAATTTTAACTGTTTTAACGTTATTAATAAAAGTTTTTATAGGTTTTTAAATATTTTCGGAATTTAAATAATTTTTTTATTTAATTAGGTATTAAATAAATCCGTTTTATTTCGATATATTTAATGCTTTTTTTGCTTTATAAATTAATACGTTTTTTATAACTTTTATTTTTGGTTTATATTAATTTTAATTGTATTTGTTATTAATTTAAATAAGAAAATATAAAAAATTTAATAAAGTTTAATTTTCGGTAATAGTTTTAATTTATAATTATTTTTTAAAATTTTTGGATAATTTTGTAGGGATTAATATATTTAAAATCGAATTTTTTGTTAAGTTTTTTGGTTTAGACGTTTTTAATAATTAAGTAAATAAATTTTTTTTTTCGAAAAAGTTAATTTTTTTAACTTTTTTTTGGTTATAATATTTGTTTATTTAATTATATACGAATTTAAATTTTGTTTTTATTTCGATATATAATTACTTCAATTATTTTAATATTAATTAGTTTTTTATACAAATTTTTATAAACTTTTAATATAAAATTAAAATTAATAATTATTAACGTTATTTTAATGTTTTTATAATAATTAATATTATATATTAATTATATAATTGGTAATTTTTCGATTTAATTATTTTATTTATAATTAACGTAATATCGTAAATATATTTTAACGTTTAAATAATTTTATTTATTTATTCGTTTGTTTATAGTTTAAATATATTAAATAATTTATAATTTAATTTAAATTAAGTTATTAAGTTTTGTTAAAATTTTGAAATAAAAGTTATATTTTTAGTTAATATAGTTTTTATTAAAAGTTTATAAATATTTAAAATATATTTAAGGAAAAGGTATATAAGTTATTTTATATCAATATTGTTGTTATAAGGTAAGAAATAAAAAAATTTCGTAAATTAATTAACGATTGCGAAAATATTATCTTAATATATTTTTATAGCTAAACTTTTTAATATAAGGAATTTAATAATAAAATTAAATATAATAAAATTTTATAATTATTTTATAATTATATTATAATTATTTTATAATTAATAATAATTATAATTTTTCGTAAAGTTTATATCGTTATATTTTTACTTCAACGTAAATATTATATTATTATATTATTTTTTATACGGCTAATTTTATTTTAGGAAAGTAATATATTTGTTGTAAATATTTATATAATTAATATTTATATATATTTCGTATTAAATTTTTTATATTTTTTTTAATATTTAAATTTTATTTATTTATTATTTTTCGGGTAGGTTATTATTATATTATTATATGCGTTAATATATATTAATTAAATCTTTTTTTATCGTAATAATTTATTATTATTGTAAATTTTTTTCGAATATTTTGTTAAAAAATTATTTATTATATTTTAATTTTAAGTTTTTTTAGGTTAAGTTATTTATTAAATACGTTTATTTTAATATTTTTTAATTTTTTACGATAAATAATAACGTAATTATTTTTCGATTAGTTTTCGTATTATAAAAAAGTGTATAATATTTTTGTAATCCGTATATACCTTAATTTGGTATATATTGCTTTTAAGATAATATTTAAATTTTTTAAAAACGTTAATAATAATTAGAAATTTTTTATTATATATAAAGTAATTTAAATCGGTTTTATATAATTTGTAAAAGTAAAACGTAATAAGGTAAAATTTTTTTTAATCGTTTCGATATCCGATTATGAATTTTTAAGGCGCAATTTAAAACGTTAATTTTTAGTTTAATTAATCGTTTTAAGTTATATATAATTAATATTAATTTATTAATTAATGCTTTTTGAATTTATTAAAAAGTTTTTTATTTTTTTTAATATTTATTTAAATTGTTTTTTTTAATAAGCTTTATGAACAATATAATTATTTTATTAAAATTGCGTATAAAATTTTAATAATAATTAACGAATTTAAAAAATATTTATATTTATTTTTTAATTATTATAAGTTTTTTAAGATTTTTCTTAACGTATTTAAAGGTAATAATATATTTTAGATATTTTATTTTTTATATAGGGAAAGTGTTTTTTCCGGCGTTAATTAAAAAAGATTAACGTTTTATAACGTTTATAAAACTTTATAAATATATTTTATATGCTTTTTTTGGGTTTTAAATAAATTAAAATATCGTTAAGGTAATATATAACAAAAATGTCCAAATATTTTTATAATACGTAATTAATTATTTGCTAAAAGATTGCCGGTATGTTCGTAAGTTTAAAAAGTAGAATAAAATATTTAAAAAGTCCGTATTTAGTTTTGAAAGTTATTTTTTATTTATTATTTAATTTAATTTATATTTGGTTATATCGTTTTTTATATTTAAAAATATAAATTATTAAGTTCTATATAAATAATTTTTTATTCCGGTAATTAATAATAATAAGATTTTATTTTTGATAATAATATTATTAAACTGTTTATAATTAATAACGAATTATTATTTTTTATTTTTTTAATACGAAAAATAATAAATATTTTGTTAATAATTTGAAATATTATATATAACTTTTTTTTAATTTACTTTTAAAGTAATTATATAATATTTTTAATTTTATATAATTTAAGTTATAAATAAGCTAAAAAGTAATTATTTTATTATTTTTAAACATTATTTCGTGATTCTATTTATTATACAATAATAATTTTGTTTTAAACTTTTTTCAAAATAATTGTTTATATTTATAATATTTTGGTAATATTTTAAATATTTATTTTAGTAATTTTTTAAGTTTTAATAATAAATCGTTATTTATTTGCCGAAATTATGTTTTAAAGTTTATAATAATAGGCGTATTTTTTTAGTATACCTTTTATTTGCTGCATATTTTATCCTTTTAAATAATAAGTTTTTTATTATATTTTTATACTTATATTTATTAATTTTATTAATCGAATATTAAGATTTTTTATTACTTATATTTTATATATCGGTAAAAAGTAAAATAAAATTTATTTAATTAATTTTTTAATCGATAGCTGGATTATATTACTTTAATTAATAATAATCCTAGAATTATGTTATAATTTTTATTAAAATAATGTCGAAATTAATAAAAATTCCTTGCGATAAAGGTTTTAAAATAATTAATTTCGCATTTAATTCATCCGTTATCGTAATTAAATATTTATTTTTCGGTATTTTCGATTTTATAAGGATATTTTTTATTTCGTTATGGTAATTATAATTTATTTATTATTTCCGGAACGATATAATTTCTTTATATAATTCCGTAATTTATTATTACGGTATATTTTTTTTAATTCGTATTTATATTATAATTAATTTCTTTCTTATTATTTTTATTATATATAAAGTTTTTTTAAAGTATTACTGTTTATCTTTAATATTTTTGCTAACTTAAGGCTTTCATATAAATAATACTAATTTTTTAAATTATTTTTAGATTTTATAATTCGTTTTAAAAATTATTCGTTTAGCTTTTATAACTGTTATAGATATTTATTTTATCATCGTAACGTAACTTTTAAATAGGCAATTTGTTTTTGGAAAACTTTTTTAATAATATACTTTAATTTTAAAATTACGTGTTTATAGGAAAAAAATAATTAAATTCTTTTTTAAAAGATTTATCGTTTTATTAAATTTTCGGTAAATATTAACTGGAATTATAAATTCGTAATTATTTTTTGGTAATATTCTTTTATTATCCTTTAAACTAATTTTTTTTGCGTTTAATAATCGTATTAATTATGATAATAAAAAGGGTTTTTTATAAGGTAACTTTTTCCTTTTAGCTAATTTTTAAACGTTATTAATTAGTCGATTTTGTTTTAGGTTGTTATTTTTTGTAGGTATTAATATTATTTCTGGTTTTTCGGATCGTCGTTTATTTAATTATTAAAATTAAAACTTTGTTATTATATTTATATAACCCGTTATACGATATATTTTTTATAGTTTTTGTATATTTTATATTAATATCGTTTATAATTAACGGCGTAAAATTTTCTATACCGAATAAGCTTTTTTAAATATAGGTTTTTATTTTATTTTCGGTATTTCTTAATTTAAGCGTTAAATATTTCCTAATGGGGGGTTTTTTTTGTCGTCGTTATAATTAAAAAGGTTAATTATATTTTTTAAATTTCTTTATTTTTTTAAATTTTTAAATTTTTTTATAAAAATAGATTTAATAGAAATAATTTTGTTAATTGCTATTTAAAATAAATTCTTAGTTTCCTTTAATTTTTATCGTATTTTTAATAAAAAGTTATAATTATTTCGAATGCGAATTATATTAATCGTTTTTTTATCGTTATTTTCTTTCCGCTATTAACTTTCGGAAATTAAAATTTATTATTATGGTTGTTTTTAATTCTTATATTATTATATAATATAATTTTATTTTCCGTAATTATAACAAATAATTAAACCTTTTTTGGGTTAAATAATTTTTAATTTTATAAATTTTAAATATATTTCGTAAAAGGTTAAAAACGAATTACGTTTTTTTTAGTTAACTTTAAGGTAACCTGGTTTCGGAATAAAATATTCTTTTTTTTTATCGTTTTTCAAACTATCGGTTATCGATTTTTACGGCTTCGGCGATATATTTATTAAAGTTTATGGTCCGGTTTTCCTTAATTAATTTATTTGTAATATTTTTTCTAAAATTCTTTATAAAATATATTAATTATGGTATTATTTTTATTATTTCCGTATCCGCTTTTAACGGTTAAATTTTTAAACGTTATAGTATATTTAGACGTTAAATTTTTTTATTGCAATTAAAGAAATTTTTAAGTTACGTTTCGTTTTTTATCCGGATTAATAAAATTATTTCGAAATTTATTTTCGAAATTAATATAATATTCGAAAATCTTTTTAATAATTTTTTTTTCGGATTTTTTAATTTGTAAATAATCTTATATAATAATCTTAAATTAATTTACGGCGTTTTTAATAAAGTAGGTTATTATAGTAAGGATTTGATCCGGTAAATTTTTTAATTTTAAAAATCGAAAATACGTTTTAATTTAAATAAGGAATATTTAAATGTTTTTTTTATTATAAAATTTAAGTTTTTTAACTTTAATTTTAATAATCGTTATAATTAATATTTCGATTTTAAGTTAATTTTTAAGTTAAATAATTTTTGCTTAAAATTATTAAATAATGTTATTTACGGTATTAATTAATATAATAATAATATTAAATATTGCTTGAAATTTAACGGTATTATTAAATAAAAGTTTATAACGTATAACGGTTATAAATTTAATTAATTATTAAACTTAATTATACGGTTTATATTAATAATAATATTATAAGATTTTAAATAATAAAATAATAATTATATTTAATAATAATAAATAACCGTAAATAATATAAGTAATTAAATTATATTATAGACTAATATTATTTAAGTTATAAAAATAATAAATATATATATATTTATTTTGGTTCGATATATTCGAATTAATTCGATTTATTTATAATAGTCGAATCCCGTTAAGCTCGCCGAGCCCGTCAAGTTACTTCCCCAGCTTAACTGGCTCGAAGGGCCAAGCCTTATTTTCTTTATTAAACCTATCGAGCCGGTTACGTAAGCTAAGACCCTTTATCGGAGATGTCTATATATTCTCCGACCGTTTGGCAATAGGCTAAGTCTTTAGGTTATAACATAAGGGCTGCGCTGCTATTAGCTGTATAAAAGTGGGGTTTAACGTGCTCCAGCTGCCAGTGCCGTCACAGATTTTACTCATTTTTTGTAAACATTAACGCCGACCGAAAAAAAATTAATTATCGACTAAATTTTTAACCTAAATACGCGAACGATTTTTATTCCGTTTTAATACGTTAAAAATATATTTAATATATTATTTATTTAACGCGTTATAAAACGCCTTCAAATTAATTAAGCGTTAAATTTTATTAAAAGGCAAAAAAGAATTAAACGTATTTAAATCGAAAAATTGATTATTATCGGATTTTATTCGAAAATTTAAAATTATTTCGTAAATAATTCGAATTTATTCGGATTATACTCGCAAAATACGGTATCGTAAAAAAAAATATATAATTTTAACAAAATTAATTTTTTTGTAAAACTTTTTATAATAACGAATATAATAATTATTAATACTAAAAAACTTAAAAAATTTAAATAAACGTAATGAAAAAATGAAAATAAAATTATAATCATTTGACTTTTTAATTTCCAAATTAAGTTATATTATTATTTATTATTATAACGGAAAAAAAAATATTTTAAATTTTAATATTATAATATTTCATTATTAATAACTAATTTAAAATTATATTAAATAATAATAATTAAATAATAAATAGATTAAGTTTCGAATAAATTTAATATTTTAATAAATATATTTAAACGTATACGGAAAGTACGAAAATTATTATTTAATAAAATTCGAAAATTATTACGTTAATAATAATATTATTACGTTTTATATACCCGCGTAATTTTCGTATTAACTTTAACATTTTAATATATTTAATTTTATTTTAAAACGTATTTATTTACGTTATATCGAAAACTTAATACGATATTATTATATTTATATTACCAAAAAACTCTTTTTTACTGTTTTTTATAACGTATATTAACTTATTATAATATTTGATAATAATCAATTTAAATTCGTAAAAATTAAGTTTACTTTATTTAATTTTAATAACATTTTTTTTCGAATTAAACATTTTTTTAATTGTATTTACGTTAACCGTCTTCCTGTTAATTTCCGTCGGTTTTATTTTACCTTCCGCAAAAACCTTTAAAAATATTCGTAAAATAACAAAATAAAACTAATATTTATAAAAAGAATTAAATATTATTAAAACAATTTATCAATTCAAAAATTATAATTAATTAATTTTATAATAAAAGTTTATATATTATTATTATATAAAACTACTTTTTTTCGGAAAAATAAACGTTTAATTATACGAAACGTATTATATCTTATATAAATATCGCAAAATTAAAAATAAACGTTTTTAAAAAGAGAAAATACTTATTATATAAAAAGAATAATCTTTTTTGGCTTATAAAAGATAATAAAAAAATGTAGCTAATAATAATTAAAAAAAATAGTTATAAAAAGGTTGAAACTAAAAATCGAAATTGTAACGTCTACGGCAAGCTCGGACATAATACGCGTACTTATAAAAAAGTTATAAATATATCTTACTAAAAAAAAATCCGATTAATTTGAATTAATGCAATATTTTATTATTAAATTATTTAAATTTGTTACTACGGAATACTAAAAGGTATTACGCGTACTTATATATTACGTATGCTTATATAGCATGTTATTATTATTAATAAAGGTTTTATTACTATTTAAACGTCAAAGAATTTAATTATAACATTTTTACTGTAAAGTTTAATAGGTTTAAGCCTTATTTTTAAGATTAAGCCAAATATATAAAAAATTATTATACGATATAATTTATACGATAAATAGTATATTTAATAGTGAAGTGGAGTGGGGAGTAGGAATGGGTGCAGCTGCTGCCGCAGCTGTGGCTGCATACTACTGCAGGCTACGTCAGCTACAGC
>QJOA01000601.1:0-40313 GCA_004155915.1 Monosporascus sp. CRB-9-2 | reverse complement strand
ACTGAATTAATCGTCGTTTGTATGATACCACACCCTTCATCTCTATTCTTGTTGAAGCTTCCTACACTTTCTCCCCTAAGAATTGATCGAAGCACAAAGCGGTAAGCTAGACAAAGGTAGACCTGCATGCACCCTTGACTCGAAGATACATCTCGTCTAGGCTTTGACTCGAGAGTTTGGATAAGGTAGTAAATAAGAACCCAATTTGGTTGCTGTTGTTGTGCATGTCACAGTCTACGGCAATTTTCCCTGCTACCTATGAACTCTCTTGTGCGGCCAGCCCATCCTTTCCCCTTACTATGATATGTTCCGGGGCCTCTTCGCGTCGGCTAATTACCACAATAGGGCCTCCAAGGTATCGAGGCGGAAGCAGATCTCAGCAGTGGTAGTGCTATTACACAGGGGTAGCATTTATAACTTCTTCCCTGAGCATCCCGCTCCCCCCTATTCCTCTTAAACAATAAGTTGGTGGCCTGTGTGTAGTGCTTAGAACCACCTTAAGAAGCTGCTCGCACTATTCCTCCTGGATTGTTTCATGCTGTAGATAGCATTCATCAGAGTCTGAGGCTCCTCTGCCAGTCTAGAAGCTCTGGTCTCTGGTGCAGCCCATGCGACGAGTGTTCTTTGCTTTCGAATGACGCTCGGCTCCTTGACGATCTCGCCGCGTCCGACTTGCCGCATCATCAGGCGCGGAGACAAGGTGCAGATGGGATACAGTTTACGCAGCGCGTCTTCCTGACTAGGCGGATTATGCAGCTTCGCCGGATCCCAGCGCCGGCGGTTGTCGAAGATGTCTTCGCAATCGACCTCGTCTAGTTCGGCGAGCAGCTTAGAGGCTCGAGCATGGTCGCTGACCGCTCCATATGATTGACCTTCGTATTGGTTTAAGGTAAACCAATAGTAATGGATTGAACTCTGTATCTTCTCCTGCAGTTCCATTGCGGGACCGATGATCTTCCTATCGAGATCTTCGTAGAAGACGTTTTGCTTGACAGTGTGAGGCATTACTGGGAAGAATAATTTCCCGAGCTCCTTAGTAATTTCTACCCGCCTCGAATCTCGAAAAGGCCTGAAGCCAGGGTGGTTCAGCAAGCTGGTATAAGACTCAGCTCTCCAATTCCTTATCGCAAATAGATCTAATTATAAAATTATAAGTAGCGTCCTCTAATGAGAAATATGGAGACAAGAATGTTTCACCTCGCTTTGGCTGCACAGATTCACGCATAGAGTCCTCTATAACCTGCAGCATTTCGATATGCTGAGGAACGGAGCCGTAAAGTACCTGTTCAAGGCCATGAGTTAGCCATCCCGTGGTTGACACTATGCCATCGCTAATTTTACACCAGGTCCCTTGGAAGTTACCTTTGAGAAGACTTGCGTAAATAAATGTCTCATGACTATTGCAACGACTGTGTCTTGATTGGTGTCCGGGAATTCCGTAATCCTGCGTAGATCTGGCTGACTGCTCATCATACTTCTGAGTTGAGCTGCTCTAAGTGGACCTGTAAACATAATGGATTTAGCTCATGCTGCGCCTTAAGTAGAGTGCGGGTTTCACAGACTTCTGCGGGCGTTTCTAATGATCTCTCTACAGTATTCGTCACTATCGAAGACAGGCGTCATCCATGTCTCAACCCAATTGCAAACCGCATCGTAGAGATCATCGAAGTCCTAACACAGGTTTAGCAATGCAGACATTAGTCCGTAGAGATGATACGCACGCGTCCTATTTCTTCTGGAGTGGTGTCCTTCACATAAGGCTGCATGCTCAAAATATGCGAGCGCGTGTCTTCCAAATCCGCCTTGGCTTCTTTGAGTTCGAGGGTCAGAGCGCTTATGATCGCTTCATATGACCCGGATTGTTCTTGCTTTGCCTCCCTTAAATTCTGTTTTTCTTGCTTTTCTTTCTGGAGCTGCTCTAGAACTCTTCTAGTGGTCTCCTCGCATTCAGCAAGCTGTGATTGCAACTTCTTGGCGTCAAGAGGCGGTGATATGGTCCGGCGACTCCCTTCCTGCCGTACCGGGAGCCGATTTATCACCCTACCTAGCCTAGAAGTTTGATAAGGCCAGTGGGAAAAACAACCGGGGAAGGTGATTAACTTACTGCGTTGCATCCTTTGCGTACGTCTGCCTTACAGGCATTCGTGAAATAGGATCAGTATCGCTCGTAGTTGAAGATTCGTGGTTATTTGGATGGGTAGAAGGCGTCGGTCTAATGCTGTCAATCAATGTGTCTTTCCCTTCGTCTGTCTGTTTGCTCTCTTCAAGCGAACGCCACTTGGGTGGGAGTTTTGGAGGCGCCTCTGGCCCAGGGGCACTCATTTCGCCGTCCGTCATATCTTCCTGTTGAACAAACATATAAGACTACCTGACGAGTCTGCTGTTTAAATTCTTAAGTCAATTTCGCCCCTTGGATGTCCTAGCTCAACGCGCGACCTCTCCGAGTAATAAGTCAGGTTTCTTAGGCGTTCACCAAATATCTGCACACTGATGTAACATGAAAGCGGGATATAAGCGGCGTCCCAAAGCATATCAACTGCCCCGCTTCAGGTTTTATGGACAGGGGCCGAGCCAACTTCTATGCAATGAAACCCAATGGTCCGGAGGTTGGCTGCAGAAGCCGAGTGAGGCAGATTCTAGATCTGCCTTGGCACTATATTACTAGTCAAGACGTACTGCACGTACCATAACCTAAATATGCGTCTCTAACACAATATGGACTACTAACCGTGCTACACGTGGTTCATATCTGCCTAACGTATGCGCTCCCTTGCACCACTTTACTTGCAATGGTTCGACCATCTCCACGTCAGCGAGGCCTTGTCCTACATGGGGCTATGGCATATCCCTGCACCTGTTATCGCCCCCTAAGGAGTAGCATCCCACTCAGAAATGGTCCCAGGGGTGACGAAGGGCGTCTAACAACCCCTTCGATTGGCCAGCTACATTGAGTATGCGAGCCACCTGGGGTTGTAACATGCCCCTCCTACGATATTAGTGTGCTGGGAGGTTTCAAGACACTCGCCTGCCTGGTGCGGGGAAATGTGTCTGTAGCTGATCGCCTAATCTCTTGCAGAAAGCCTATGTACTAGTCCGGGTGTGGTATATGGTTCTGATCTATAAATGCGTCCACTTGTAAGTCAAGTGACTTAAGCCTTTGTACGGAAGCTTCAGGCTGAGCGCTCGGCACATAGCACGAACCCGATCACTTAACTTATATGTCCCTGACGCGTCATCAGAGGAATGCTTAGCGGTAATTTAACGGAGACGAGCAGTCCTTGGTTTGATCTTTAAATTTTGAGTGATTGACTGCTCGGCACATCCATCTTTTCTTTGCCCGCAAAGGACTTGCGGCCGAGGGTACTAAGGGTAGTGCCGTTCGCGATCCGACCTTCTTCTAACTGCTGATTATCGATTGAGCTATTCGGGATGGAGAATACTTTTGAGAAGTTAAGTATCTCCGATCGTAAGATCATTGTCGCCATAGACTTTGGGACAACATATAGCGGGATGGCTTGGGCGGAAACCCAGAGGCACGATAGGCGGACAGCCATAACGACGTGGCCAATTAGCCAAAAAATCAGGGACGGAAAGACATCCGAGAAGGTCCCGACAAAACTAAGGCATACGGTCAATGATATTCAGTGGGGATTCCAAGTACCGCCCCAGGCTCCGGCTGAGGAGGTGTTCGAATGGTTCAAATTGTACGGACCCTGTTATACACCTACTCACTACAGATACTAATAGGTCATAGAGACCTCGACCCGTCGCTTCGGCCTTCGACCGAAAATAAGGGCATCCGGTTTGACGCGCAGAAACTAGTCAGCGACTATCTATCAAAGCTAGGAGAACATCTTTTGTACACCCTACGCTTGAAACTAGGCGAGGCCTTGGTCCGTAACACGCCACTCGACTTTATCCTGACTGTCCCGGCAATATGGAGCGACCTGGCAAAGTCCAAGACTCTCGAAGCATGCCAGCGGGCAGGCGGGCCATTCAAGAACAGACCAATAACCCTGATCTCGGAACCCGAAGCGGCAGCAATCTATACTCTGCATGGACTCGATCCGCATGGACTTGAGGTCGGGGATTCGTTCGTCATCTGTGACGCAGGCGGCGGTACGGTGGACTTGATTTCCTACACCATCACAAACTTGAAGCCAATCCTCGAGATCAAAGAGGCGTCTCCAGGGTCCGGAGCTCTGTGTGGGTCATCGTTCTTGAATCGACGTTTCGAGGCGTTCCTCCGAAGCAAGCTTAGGAACGAGAAAGGGTTCGACGACGAGATCTTGGCGGAAGCAATGGAACGGTTTGAAGAACAAGTAATTATACAACCTAAAATTCTGTTTCACATGCCTCAGAATGACCCAACCCTTGTTTATCGGAGAATAATGGTAAAAGGATTCTAACAACGTCGCAGACGAAGAGGCATTTTACAATGGCCGCACTGCCAAACGACACGTTTCGCATCCCAGTTCCTGGCCTTGCGAATAACAAGGGGCTAGGCATTCAGAGGGGTTCTTTGCTTCTCAAGGCTCAGGAGGTTCAGACGATTTTCGAACCTGTGATCCTCCAGATCATCCAACTAGTGCGAGACCAGATCACCTCAAGTAAGGTTCCCATTCGGGCAATCCTACTAGTTGGCGGTTTCGGTGGGTCAACCTACCTTAGGGAGCGCCTCCGTAATTCTCTTGGTCCCAATATTCAAATCATGCAACCACCCAACGCTTGGCTCGCAGTTGTCAATGGAGCTGTGATGAAAGGGCTTTCGCTCAGCGCCCCAGCTCAGCTTACTCATGTCAAGGTCGAACAAAGAGTGGCACGGCGGCACTATGGTACTGAGTTTGCTGTGCCATACGATCCGAGTAAGCATTCGGTAAGTCGCAACAGTGCTTCCCTTCCCAGACTAGAAACTCCGTTGAAAACTTCCATCCTTTGACCTGTCACTAACTTGGTCTCAAACGTAGGCCTTAGAATCTGTTAGGTGGTGGGACGGCTTGGAAGGGTACCACAAAGTTACAGTGATGAATTGGTTCATCCAAAAGGTGAGTGGCAGACCTAATTGAGTTCCCGTCTCTCATCTCCATCTTCCAAAGACTAAAGGTGTTTTAGGGAGAGAGTGTCTCAGAGAACGAGGCGATATACCACGGCTTTTACCAATCGAGACGGGTCGGCGCCGGCCCAATACAAAAGCTCAAGCTAGATATATTTGTTGACGGAATTGACAGGCCGGCAACCATATTGCGCGATGGGAACTTGAAGGTCTTATGCAAAGTCGAAGCAGACATCAGCCATATTCCTGCGAGCCAACTTACGCAGAGAAAGGGCGCCGACGGCAGCATGTACTATGTCGTGGATTGTAAGCTTGAAGCAGTTTGTAAGTTGGCCCTACGAGTAACCTTACCACTTCATATCTAACAAATCACAGATCATTCCGCATCTACTTCATGGACACTCATACACAAGGGTCAACGGTATAATACTGTGAAGGCGGAGTATGTCTAGCGACGCGAAGTGACATCAAAGGGCTGTTCTCCAGTCAAAGTTGATTCGTAGTCCTTAGCCTGGTTGAGATTGTAGACCATATCAATGGTTGCCTCGTCAAGACTTTGAAGTCTTACAACGTTCGTTTGAACACATATATTTTGGATGGTGTCTTGCTTTTTGCCCAATCATATGGTCGTTGTTCTGGAACGTCTCGACCAATGTGATAATACTAGGTATTAATCTAGCACAGATTCCGTACCTCTTACTAGACAAGATTTTGAGTACGCTTGAATGTGGCTTACCTGCGAAGTGAGACATTACTCCACCCAGCAGGGGAACTTTGATGCCATGGATAGACATTATACCCGTTACATTTCGTATTAAGTACCAGCCTGAAGGCCTGAGAACCACAAAGCTAGATATAAGAGGAGGCATGGACCGTCTAGGGACCCCTATTTTAACTCCTATTCCTAATATCTGCCCGCCACCCACCAATTCGGAATGAACCTCTCCTGGTAATGCTTACTTGGATTGAACTATTCGGGCATACTACTTGCATTAATCCTACTCACTTGACTGATGCTGGTCTACACGGCTGTGATGAAAGACTTTAATTATCAGAATGCCCCTGTTACTTGCTGAGAACTCTAAATTGCTATTTGCCCTTAACTTTAGTTTGTTGATATAGGGTCAAGCCGCATATGCATGGGAATAGCTGAAACGTCCAGAATATGATGTGGGTGTCTATATAACTTACCTCCAGGTTCCAAATCACGAGGATAGCTCTTAGCCCAATTCGAATACATTTTTTGTACCCCTAGTCACCCCTTCTTACTGTTGGGTCTAAACTGATAAGTAAGGTATGCAAAACCTACCAGTCGGTATAACTAGACACGCTCCCAATGCAGAGCCTTTCCTAGTTTATTGCAGAAGCACGCTCCGTTCCTGGGCCGGGACTATAAACATATCCGAAAGTCCGGCCGAGTCACGGAGTTCGGCAACGCCCCTTGATAGAATAGACGCACATTTCAGATGGCAGGTTCATTACATCATGCCGGAACAAGGTAATCGGCGCTTCTAGACCAGGAACGTCCGGAAGCAGCCGAAAGATTCGAGTCCTGGAGCTAGCTGAAAGCCGTCTTGGCATGTCAAGTGGCCGGCTAAAACGCATTGTGGGCAAGTAAAAAGCCGCACTTCTCCGGTCATCATCCCCACGCAACTTTACCCCTTTCGAAATTATTTCCTTTTCGCCTCTTCGACGTGGAAAACCTCTTGCTTCGATAAATTAAATTATCTGACATCGGGTAGGCTTACCGATTTGCCAGCCAACTTCTGCTATTACAGGCAAGTCAATAAGAAAGCCAGATGCTGTTTAACATAGTGTAAACATCAAAACAGCTCGAATCTCTGGACACAGTTTGTTTTTAGCCCCGTACCCGTCAATTACGGCGACCCCACAGGAGCAGAGTTTGCCAGGGGCAAAATCAGATCTGGACCTAGCCAATTAATATCTCACGCATGCCTCCTACTTCATCGTCGCTGAATTGTGGGACTTCATTGTTCGCATAATATAACAATTGGACGGAAACCTGGGGGGGCACGACGGGAGAGGGTAGCAATATGGCCATGACAGACTGAATAGTGAAAAAGCTGTTGAGGGGTCACTCACGCCTTGGCCTGGGTTACCATGCCTCGTAGTAATACTCTGATGTTTATCGTGCACTGGAGCTTCGCTCCTTCCTGGGCCCTATTTAGAGAGCGATAATCCCATTCCATCAGGGCTTTCATCCCAAGATCGTTGTACTTCTCCCTCAAGACCTAGCCAGCATGAAGTTCCGTCATAGTGGCCCTGTCTTTGGCTTCTTCGCCCGACAGACAGTCTTCCTGACTGGTAGTACGGGCGGCCTCAGGGGGTGTCTGTTATACAACTGGTGGTGACGCTAGGGGTGGCCAAAGTCTTCGCCCTGGTGAGAGGGGACGCGCGACGGCCAAGCGCAAATGGGCCGCCAGTATAGGGTCGAAGTCGGAAGATATCCTGGGCACGGGAAAGATCGTCCTCATCCCCGGGGACACCACGAGACCGTCCCTGGGAATGTCTCCTGAGCACCGCGCCGAGATTTAGGACAGCGTCTCCCTCATCATCCACGCGGCGGCTGATATCAACTTCCGGGACCCGCTGCCTGTGCTCGTTGCTAACACCTCGTCGACCTCCGCCGGCGGTGATGTCGGCGATCTCCTTCTCGGGATCGCCCACCCGGTATACTTCCTCGGCCACCTCGCCCCACTCGAGGAAGGCGTGGACGTAGGCGGTCGACGCGTGGAACAAAAGGTGCAGCTTCTTGAAGTCGCGCGCCATGGGGCTAGCTCGAAGGATCGGGCCGGGTTGAGGCGTACCCCTAGCATTACGGGTACTCGAAGCACCTTACGGAGCAACTGTTGGCTCTGCGGTTCTGCTAGTTGCTGTTGCTCATTGTCTGACTGTTGTGCATAGGTCCTGCTGCGCTGGTGCTGCTTCCCCAGTGTATGCTTGCGACGTTGAGTCCCCCTATCGACCTTCTATACACGCCTTCTATTCCCGACTGGTGGCATCAACACCTTCCCGCCGTGTCGGGGCTCGGCCTCTGGGACCAACGTACTGGACGAGATACCAGTTGACCTAGTGGCAAACATATTGTTACGGCACGCCTATCGTCCTCCGATCGACATAGTGCACGCGTCGCCCTCATTATACGTACCCAAGACCCTGGACTACTAACTTGCCGACGCCAGGAGATACGCCCCCAGTTCCTGGGGACCTGGAATGGTACGGACCATTTTCTCTCGGCGGATAATCATTACGGGACTGGGAAGCTCGCCAACTTATATGCCGTTCTCAGTCGGGATTGGCACTTTCGTACCTCGAGATCAAGGGGATCTTGACCAAGACGGAATCCTTGGCCTGTCTCTTAAGGGTCGCGACGCCGAGAAGTATGTGGAAGATAGACTTCGCCTAATCGTAAGGCAGGTTAAGCAACGATTCAAGGCGGACGATTAGAGCATGATTGAAGAAGCGAGGCCGTACGAATGTGGCTTAACTGTCATTTCAGCGCCCGCTTGTGGTAGATGAGGTGGGGTCTGAGGCTTAGCAAGCCCCGTCCTAACGACATGTTGCCTTTAGATAGTACGCTTCTATATAATGACAAACAGAATATTAGGAATGATGGCATGAGCCAAGAATAGTTCCTGTACTAGCTGTCGCAGTCCCTAACTTGGCTAGAACAGATGGGTGGTGTGCAGTGACTGGTTTCTGGGTAACTTGAGCCATTTCATGACGTGCTAGCATCCACAACCCTCTTAGGCAGTGCCCCGGGGGACTACGAGGAAACCAGGACGACACTACCGGCGTCCTCCCGGGAGATTCGGAGCGCAATGCGCCGGGCACCACAAGTAACCCCTTCCCTGGGGAATGTCAGCAAAGTAGCGGGTGCTTAAAAAAACAACTAACGGCATTGCAGCATATCTGTACCAATGTCGCTCCGCGTGCAGATCGGTTCCTGTCTGGTTAAAAGGGAACTAGCTCAGCTCGTTGCCATAGGACCACTGCTTATGCGGTTCGGAACTCCTGGATAGTGCGATGATAATGAATTCAAGGCAAGTAGGTAACGTAGAATTCCAATGTCTACATGCCCCCAAACTCCGACCCCGAAACAATAGCCGTGCCCCCTTCGTCTCCTTTACTTTGAAATACCCTATGCAAGATCCATAATCCATCAAGTCCCTTTCCCGCCGCACTCCTGCCCCCGGTAAATAGTGAAGAAAATCTATTGTGTGACCTGGTGCGGCTGCTCCGGTGAGTTGACAACGTGTCCCAGTTGCTTAGAGCCCTCCGGACCTGGTGTGTCGGGGGTGACGATGAGCTGCGGAGGTGGCAAGCTACCGTTTTTCTCACGCGTCCCTGCAACGCTGGATATGTTGTGACTAGGAGGCGGTGATTTCTTTGTTTCGACTTCGGACTCTTCCGCGGGCCGAACGGTGTCACTCTCGACATGCTCGACATGCACCCCTTTGCTCTCTCCCGCGCCACTTGCTTTCCGCCGGTCATCGCCTTCCGGAGACGTAGCTTCTCCGTCAATGGGAACGCCGACCATCTCTGCTAAGCTTCTGAAATTACACATCGGTTCTGAAGAGCTGGCGTTCTCATCCTCCGTAGATTGACCACCGAGACTCGGAGGGGTCGACAATGGTTCTTCTGCTGCCTCCCCTAGGTGCTGGCAGGCATCGCTGCCCGTCACACTAGAGCTTATAGAACTGGCGTTGCTCATTTGACGAAGATGTGAAGACACTCGAGAATTTGTTGTGGGAGAGGGAATAATGGCCGGTGAAGCTCCTGGGGTGTTAGAGGATGCGTCGGTACGTTCAACCGCCTTGCCCTTGTGACCATCATTGACGATATGAGGTGATTCAGGACCAGCAGTTACCCGACCACTCGGCCAACTGCTTTGGCTAGCGGATGTAGAAGTTGTAGCCACACCAGCCTCTATGCGCAAATTACTGGCTGCGCTGTTGCCCCGCCTACGTCCAACAAGCCCTAAACTCAGAGAACTTGCACTAGCACCGCTCCCACCTTGCCCTCCATAGACGTCTCCCTTGTTCTTCTTGGCTGCTTTCCGCTCTTCTTTCTCACGCTTCTTAGCCTCCTTTCGAGCTTCCTTTTCAGCCTTTTTGCGGCGTTCCTCCTCATCTGCCAGGCTCAGCCTTATGGCTTCGGCCATCATCATACTCTCGAGAGACGCCACGTCGAAGCGCTCTCGGTCTACTACCGGTCTTCCCGGGGGACCTCGTGGACCCGGTTCGGTACTTTCCGGAGGTCCACCGTTCCCGTCGTAATGGGACCGTGAGTTCGTGCCGGTACCCGGGCTTTCAGATCCACGGACGTCCCTAGTGCTACGGCGACTGAATCGGCTCGGCCTCCCAAATATCGTCCGGGATTCGGTGTTTCCCATCATGAAGGCTGCGTGATGAAGGGCGTCGGCGGCGGCGGCCCTCCTGCGCTGTTGTGCGCGAGCCGCTGCTAACTTGGTAGTCCACTCAGGCCGGATACGGTCAGTCGTGATAACTCCTGGGGCATTAGCAGCTAAACTCTGCGTCCTCCTGCGGTTAGCGTGGGGCGGCGGAGTAGAGGATAACGGCGAGAGATTCGAGTTCAGAGAGCTCGATGACGACATAGCTGTGCTCATAGAGCCGAGTCCGGGGGCATTAAAAGCGTAAGTTAGACCACGACGGAACGGAGGAGGCTCATATGTTACACCGAATTCCGTCTGGGTGCAATATGGGCATTTTGCCGGCTCCATGATGAGTTCGCCTGTCGGTTCATCGGTGCTGGCAGCACTTTCGGCGCCGGCTTCTTGATCATGATGTTCCGGATAGTGTGGATCCGGCCTTTTGATTTGCACGAAACACTCACTGCAGATTAGTTGGGCGCAACAGCGTGTGCGGTTTAGGTACGGGGGATAGTACATCAGACATAGTGGACATTCGACTCCATCCTTGTAAAGAAACACCTCTAGAGGCTGGCCATTCACGAAGGGGTCATGCGGCAGATGGATTTCCCGGGGCATTATATCTGTGTTGGACCCATTCCTGGTCAGATTCAGTGCTGCCGCTAGAGCTTTATGCGGTTTCAGAGGTGAACTAGATCTTGGCGGACCGTGCGACGCCGGAGACGGGAGAGACGTGCCAGGACTTGACGCTGCCATGTCAGAGGATGCAGACATAGTTCGAGAGCCCATTGGTACAGTTAGATGGCCGAAATTGGGCGTCGATGTACCCCGTGACTCGGCGGTCCTGAGCTGGGGTACGAGATTTTCAGGCACTTCATCAGCTTTGGGTATCTCGAGGCCCCGCGCAGCAGCAATTATCTGATGCTCCGCCCAGTTCTTGTTGAAATCATCCAATCCGCGCCAGAACGGTGCGATTTTCCTTTCAATCTACCATCAGCGTACGTTAGCAACTGGACTGAGCATGGGTCTCGCCTATGTCTTACCTGTAGCTGGCGTACGATGGGTTTGCTGAAGTCTTCAGACGCCGTGTAGATACCCATTGTTACTAGGTACCCGCCATCGACGTGTTCTTCCCTCATACTCCGTTCCCGCTCTTGGGCCCGTGCTATCCGTTCCCTTTCCAATTTCCGAGCTTCCCGTTCTTGCTTGGTCTCCCGATGCTCAAATGGTACATCTTGTTGGCGAGAGCTTGAGCCTCCGCCGACGCTTAAGCCCAGAACAGCAAGGTCAGCCCTGCTGACATGTCGTGACCTATCAGGAAGATCCCCCTGGTAGCCAGCACCGCCTGAACTACCGCCCGCATCCAGACCGGAGCCTGGTCCTAAGCGAGAGCTAGTCCGCGCTTCTTTTCCGTGTGTATTACCCATACTTGCAAGAGTCGGTCGGTCAGATCTGGTATGATTGGGCGCTAATATGGGATATAACGAAGAGGCGGTAAGACTCGTGGTTCATGAGATATGTCGGTGACTTGCGATGTTGTCGGATAGACCGAATCTAGCGATATATTCGGTAGTGCTATGAAGGTAGGTGACCTGATGGTATTCAGACTCCCCGGCGAAGTCAATAGGCGTGAAAAGCACGCGATTCGATCTCTACTCCGCGCTGAGAGCGCAAGGGACCAGTTTTCGCCACCGGATGTCGTCGGGAACTCGATGAGGTATATGGATGAAATTGGCCTCGTATATGTATTAACGAAGAGCTGTTGCGAGTCCGCAAAGGGAAGTGTGAAAGTCCCTTGGCGAAGGAAAAATATGGAAGTGGAAAGCCGGTCAATATTTGACAATAGGCATCGGTCAACGGTCGATCAGTGGATGTAACACATGTTGTAGATATTGTTGATAGTGCTGGGAGTCGCACAGGCCCGCCACCTGAAGGGTTCTCGGCCGCTCGACACCTGGGTTTCCTGTGATGACAAGCCGGAGGCGACGATAATAGCTAAGGTATGTATATATGTAGTGCGGTAACAGGACAGTTCGACGAATTGTTAGATGTCGGGAATTGACCCAGTATTCAGGTACGAGTACGGAAGGGAAGCAAGATGCCCTTCCAGCCTTCCTGCGCGCCGGTAGTGGCAGACGATCTAGTGCTGGGCCAAGTCCAGATTGCCGTGATTGCTGTATTTCAGCCACCTAATTCTGTGAGGTAAACCCCGGAAGAGCTCGCGGGAGCATGTGCAGTTCCAGGCGGTAGGTAGCTTTCTTTGCCCCTTCAATGACCCTTTTGGCTTCGGCCCCTCCTTATTTTCCCGGAATCGCGGATGAGCTGGCGACTACAACTCGAAAAAGACAGAAAAGAATATCCTGGGTAGTGAGTGCACCAACGTGGTGAGATGGTCCTATAAAAACGCAGACATTATCGTAGATAGCTGCGAACACAATTGCGAACGATGCAATGCCCGAACGAGGACATCCAAGACTGACGCGGACATCGATGAAGTAATGTAAGCCAAGGGATCCAGAAGGTGGGGGAGAAATGCAGGATATCAAGATGTAAACCATCAGCGATCAATATTTTGTTATAGCCAGGTGGAACGAGCTTTTGCTTTAAGCTTTGACCCAAAGCTAATAAAGTTAGCAGCTTGTTAGGTAGAATTTAGCGTAGATAGACCGCCAGGGCTCGTAGGATAGCTCTTCATAGGCTGCTTTTCTACGCAGCTGAGTAATTTGGTGGGCCCGTTACGTGGTCAACCCATCAAGCCCTTCAAGTTGCTCAACTTGATTATGTGCAAATGAGTGTCATGTACAACACAAGATGTCGCCCATACTTGGCACAATGACTTCGGTTTTCAAGCATCAATGATGATAGCGAAACTCGAACTCATAAGTATAGGTGTGTAGTTCCCTTTACCACCTGAGCATGCGCTTACTATTATGGGGCTCTGATAATATGTTCATGAGGGACTATGCCCTAGCATTGTTCCCGTTTATGATTCGTCCACCTTAGTTTCTTATCTTCTTATCAGGTCGCCGTCTATCGAGCTAATCAGTGACTCGAAACGGATATTCCTAACATCCCCAGAGTCGCTTCTTCCCGGGTCGTACCAATGACTTGATCACGTTCGTATATTAACTGACTGCGGCAAATGCGGCAGCCGTAGGCGAGAATCTTGAATGACCCTCCTTTAGAAATGGTACATCTGTCGGGTTGCCAGCCATGGCGGTGTTAAGATATGACAGGGACTGGCCATGTGCCCCCAAGTCATCTCCAATCCAAGTGAGGATGCAACAGACAAGCACCTGCAGTTTGTCAGATCCTCGGAAGGGTCTTGGTAATTCGTATCGAGGGGGGGTGGACAGGGTAGATTGCCAAGGAAGGCAGAAACATGTAATACCGTGGATTAGCTGTAGCTCTCTTTTCCTCATCGCGGTGCTCAGATGGTATCAAACGGGTTCGCTCTAGATAGACGATGTTACATATATCGACTAGTGCCAGTTCTCAACTCAAAAAATACAAATTTGTAACATGAGAAGTGCTTAGGTGGAAAGAGACTCATGCAAAGCCACTTCAATTACTTACCCCTTACTTACCCATGAGACCTAAACCCTGGTGAAATAATGATTAGTTGACTACTTGAGTTAACATCGATACGGACCACCATACACATTGCAATTATGCAGCCCGAACTACAAGGAAAGGAAAATAGTTACTATATTAGGAGGGTTCAGTGATATGTCCAAATACTATTCTTTAAATGGATCACAGTTCTATGCAGAGACCTTCTCCTTCAGCATCAACACCATCTCCTCTAATTTCCACAGGTATTCTCTTGAGGCATACATATGACGGTACCCATACTCAGCGGAAGTACGAGTATGTAAAGACAGAGGCACCTCTTCAAGTCTTTCGATACGTCAACCACCTAGTTGTTAATCTATTTGTCCAGTTTTGCCTCGACAAACGCTGGGGGTTAAGTGTCAAGTCCACAAATGCCTACGTGTCTCCATTCAATTAGAAATATTTGTTAGTGATTAGCTTAGAAATTAAAGAATACACTGATCCAAAAGCTATATGTACCGCCACCTGCTTGCATTCTGACGCAAGAGCGATGTGTTTGTGGACAACTTCGAGAGCGGGCAAATGCCTTAGACTGCCTTGCCAGTCTCAACCACGCCAATCTGGAGCTTCACATGTCTATGTGAAGTGGAAACTGCCTTAAGTTGCTGATTTGATCCAGCCACTGAAGGCAAGACAGCGAAGCTTCTACTACAGGCCACCACATAGAATTTAGGTGGTTTATTGCGTAATGGCTTGCGCATGTGTCGCACATGGATTCTCTTTCCGCTTCGTCTTCGCCCTATCTTCAGAAGTAGGAAAGATCAGGAGCTCCCACCTGGAAGGCGGAATTTGCATACGCTGAGTTATCGTTGACGAGCACCTCTAATCCGTATAACGTAAAAATAACTGCTGTCCTCACTGAGTTTGTGGCAAAATGCGTGCAAGGGGGTGGACGCTTCAAAGCCCTCATTTTTTCTACTGGACTTACCACATGCAGGGTATGCTCCTGCACTTTCATATAGTTTGACGGACACTTCCTAGGGTTTCTATTGGAAACAAGGCAGCGATGAGCTGCAGTTACCTGCAGTCGTAATATCCTGAGTTAGAGACATCTAAGGTTGCGTGACGCAAGTCCGAGACGAATGAGGTCAGAATATAGTAACTCTCCTCTCAAGCCACAACGCACCTGCCTTGGAACAACCAAATAAGCAAATCAATTAGCACCTGCCCAGGTGAATTTTGGTGGATTCCCATCTCTTTTAAAGCTTTGAGTCGCCAACTTTTCTTCTTCAACCAGAACCTCTCAACTACAACCGAACTAGACATTCTCCCAATTCCTGGATTCTTCTCACTTCACTTTACAGCACACCTCTCTCGCTCCTCGCCAGAATCCGCACTCTCTCGACCAAGCCAAACCACATCGGAACCTACCTTTTCTTCCATTCATCAAACGCAAAGATGGCTTCCCACACTCTCGACGGCCCCACCATCTCCAACATCACCACCAAGGAGAAGCAGATCACTGGAGAGGCAAGACCTGTCAAAGGCGGCCCTACTGCCCAGGCCCAGAAGCACACTGGCGAGACAATCACCGACGCCACCGTCTCTGCTATTGCTGGTGGTGAGAATACTATCACTCATGAGGACGCCCCTCGCGCAGATGGACCTACCGCATTCGTCGAGAGTCTAGCTTCCGGTCAAGAGGCCCCTGCTACTACCGTGAGTTATTGCTGCAATCTTACCCGTCCCACCCTTACCGGAAACCTAGGCCTAACGTTTCATCACAGGTCCAACACACTGGAAAGCTTGATGATAGCACCATCTCGGCTATTGCAGAGGCTGAGAAGCGTATCACTGGCCAGGATGGTCTTGTCGAGGGTGGCCCCACTGCCCAAGCCCAGAAACACGCTGGAGAGCCGATCAACAGAGCCACACTCCACGACATCACCGAGGGTGAGAAGACTATCACCCATGAGGTCAGTGCTGTTAAGGGTGGCCCTACTGCGACAGCCCAGAGCGAGCTCAGTAAGAGCCGCAACTGAGTTGTGCAAACTTAGCGGAGCGCTGTAGACTGCAGATTCCAGGCAAGCATCACGACTCTACGGAATGTGATGGAACATTGGTTGAGGTTATTCGAGCATATCATACCTCTCCAGTCGGTTAGCTTTTGATCTGAGAGCCGATAACATCTCTACTTGAGATCATTGCCATGAGATGACAAAAGGGTTTTTGGTACCTGTATGGTTAGATCTGAACACAACTGAGTGATTTCACAGGCAATCCTTGGCCCGTAACCGGATATCTGCCCACGCAAAGGCATCCTACTGACTGACTGGCTTTATTACTACGAGGTGATCATGTGCCGGTCTAGTCGGAGATGTCTTATGCACGTAACAACATGGTGATAGTGTTGCAACCCATCTCCGGAGGTGCGATCGGCCTAACTTGCGATAGGAGCTCTGTCCAACGCCAGGCTCTTTCGCAACGTCCACCATAACGGGCTTGAGTTAACTGTGTGGTTAGACTTGCTTACAAAAGATTGGTTCTTTTTTGAACTTTTCATCACCGTCATTACTGAACTCCTCGACCTCCCCACCCCGGCATCTCAGCCATCGCACAATCCCAGGCAACCTCTGCGCAGAATAGTCCCACCCGCTGATCGACGCGATCAGATCAGAGCCGATCATGCTAGCCTCTCCTTTGGCGAGGATGACCTGGAGGCTGCCGCCGTCGGTCCGCTTGCCCTGCACCCCGTTGTGAGTGCCGCCTGTATGGCAACTTCCGAGAACATGCACGGCGATGTTGGCGACCTCGTCACAGAAGAGCTTCCCGAACACCGGGCCGGCCTTACAGAACCAGATACTCGCATCCCCCGAACAGCTGACTTGCCGGCAGCCGTTCGGCCCGCTGGTGCAGCTGCCGCCCTTCTCCCCCAGCTACGAGATCGCCGCCTCCGCGTAATCGTACACTGTCATTCCTGGCCCGCCTAGGAAGCATTCGGTCGCCTGTATCATGTAGAGGAGGGGACGTCGTTAGCCTGCCTGTCTGGGTGCTGTGGTGCATATTTACGTACCGGAATTCCCGGAATGTTAAGTTCTGATCGCTTCCCCATCACGGATAAGTAGTTGTCAAGCACGACGTTGTTCATGGCTTCTAGTTGCTTGGAGACCTCTTGCCCAATGGTTAGCGCTTTTGGGCAAGTCCCATTGGGACATTCCCTCGCGCACCTGGGAAATGCCCGTGAGGATCATGTCGGTACCGTCAATGGTCTTCGCGCCTCGCGAGGCCACAGTGGGGACGGTGTAGCCTTTCAAGGACGAGGCCGGCGAGACCAGAGGACTGGCCGCCGCCAGCGTCGAGATGATGTGTGAAGTGAAATGCATGATGTCTGGTGGGTATGGGGACTGACGTGAGTACGTATTCTTTTCTAAATCTCTGCTGAATGATTCTGTTCAACTGCATTCGTTTAGGAGTGCTAGCTACGAAGATTTCGAGTGTAAGGGGTCGGAGAGAGTCGGACAATCCGGATATGGAGATGAGAGGTGCATTCAAAGGGAATCTTATAACGCCCTGTTATCTCGCTGACCCCATATTAAGACTGACAGCTATATCTATAACGCTTTAGTAATAGCTTGCGTTATCTCCATAATTTGATTCGAACGCTTATGGCTATTCAAGCCTCTATTATCACTAACCTATATTGGACTCACCTGAGCATATTTAGAGCTTTGCCTATTCATTTTCCCCGGAAACCTTATTCTTTTCCTAGATAGCCTTCCATATCCGCCCAAACTCTAAGGATGTTCTCGCAGAATAGGGGTAACTTGCTTAGTCGTCAAGACCCAGGGTACTGTAGGCACCCCGCAACAACGTTGTTCCGGGGCCCCCACACTATATATAGAGCTTTCTAGCCACTACTCTCTAGAGCCTTAATCATCGATGACAATTTACGCTTTTCACACTCTATGCAACCTCTCCTCGCGATCAGCCTAACTGCGACAGATGTAACACCTATCATGCTTATGTTTTAAAACGTAACTTTGCTTATCTCGTTGGCAATGTGCCCAACAGGGTCATCCCGGTCGGCACTGATGCTGATATCGTCCGTCTTCCTGGCAGAGGCGGCTACCTATCTCTCTCTTTGCGACTTGCAGCAGACCTTACGTGTAATTCGCCTTTCACCTGGAACCTGACCAACGCGAGTGCAACTTCTGATTCACTCTGAAATGGGTGATATGAAGCTTCATGTGCTAATCACGCTGGAACTGCCATTACACTCCAGCTATATTTGCCCAGATCGCCCTAACTGTGCGGTAATTAGACTAGCCAAGCGAGTGTACGTGTATGTTCTGGATATGGAACGAGCGATCCGTTGCTAAGTACAAGGTTCACTATCGATATAAATCCGAAGCATATTCTGGTTCCGCATAAAGGGTTTGTGTATCTAACGATGTGTTCTGTTTAGTATTATGCATAACGGATGGCGCTCTTCGAAACATGGATCTTCGGCGATTCATAGCATTGAGCGGCTTGGTTGACTTGGGACATGTCGTGGAAAAGAGGAATATCTCCTACCTAGCTGACAACCCCCTATCAAGATATCAAAGCTCTTGCTTAAGGCGAGGCTGGAAGGGAGAGGGGGAACAAGAACGGATGAAACTGTCATCCTGCGGGTTAGCTAGACTTGTCCAAGGTCTCCCCCAATTTGCTTTCGGATTCTAACGTAACTGAGGCTAGCAGTTGAGTTCTGTCTGACGAGGAGGATGAGTGACTTTCTGCCATGTTCGGCGCCCATGATAGGCAGCGCTGTCGGTAAACTGGTAGACTCGATGGATACCACGGAGGGAATGGAGGCAAGATCGTGATAGCGAATAGTGGCCACTTCATCGGCTTCAATTCAATATCGCTTTCGGCTTTGTCTTCTGCCGTGCTCTCCGGGCAAAGCATGATTCCGCCATCACGAAGGCTCGTTTTCACGGGGTCCGCGCCACGCCATGGACCATTGGCGCATATGTCTTGCAAAGCAGGAAGAATTTGGGCACGTAGATGTGGCAGACCTCGAACAGACCTGGGAAATTGACCGCATTGCCTTAATCGTGAACCGCAACTACGATAATTGCAGTTTCAAATGACGTAGAATTAAAATTGATGGTGAGAGACAGGTTTCTCCCTTTACGTTTCCTATCGAATACTATATCTCCGGCTTTGGTGTCTTCATTACCGGGCTTAGTTCGGTGAACTTACTATTACATTGGAATTTGGCATCGTTGAGGAGTAGATGTTCGGCAGCCAGTGCTTGGTTAAGTAAAGTCGCGGCATAAGGCTTACTACAGGATTGACCTCGCCATAATGTGCGTGATCCTATTTTCAGCTAAAAACTGTAGGTAACCTGGTGAAAGACAACCTGGTTCTCACTTCCCTAAGTTTCCCTTTTGGCAATGAAGTTCATCAATTGGTAGAGGAAACCTGTTGGCTATCGTCATACCTCCTGCGGGACGTTATCCATGTGGCCGAATCAAGCTAGCTATATAAGATGCGAGTTGATTGCTAGTGGTCGACTGTGATGGCTTTCCCGCGCTACTGGTCAGGTCCGCAGTCTTCCGTCGTCATTTGAGGCCTCCGAAATGAACTGCAAACCTAGATGTCTTCTCAGCGTAAAGCCCTTTTAACAAACGGTCATCCGGAAGATGAAGGTGTCATACCTAATACGAAACATCCATCCACAATACCCTAGGGGCCCCATCTTGCCTTTTGGCTCTTGAGATACTTCAGGTGTTCATCTGTTAAGGGGTTATTAAGCTTCTGAGAGTTTTTCATCATTCGGATAGCCTCTTGAAGTTTGGCTGTCGGGTTGCACTCCTTATGATCCCTCCAAAACGTCTCTACATCCTTCAATTCTATACCTAGCGATTCCTTGAAGCAATGCTCCAGGGAAAGCTTAAGTACGTCAAACAGCCTGAGACCACGAAATATAAGTATCCTCGTTGTAGCTTTATTCGTATATTAATGTTGATAATGATAACAGCTAATTATTTTTTTCAGGGTTTTAAGAAATTAATCCCTTATATAAATTAACTATTACCCCTATTTCCTTTACCTACTAACGCAATAAACGGTCCGATTTTTTTAACCTTATTCTACTATATCCGATATACCTTTTAATAAAATTATCGCAAACCTTATTAACGTTTATTACGTTAAAATTATTAATAAATAAAGTTTTTCCGAAACCGATTTAAATCGCTTTTTATTAGGAATTTTTACGTTACTTTATATTCCGTCCGACGTGCCATAATTTTTTGACGAAATTCGTTTTCCTTTTTAATAAATTTTAATTATTAATTTTTTTTTCCATTTTTAAAAGTTTTACGAACTTTTTATACGTATTACTTATAAACGATTTCGTAAAACCGTTAATTATTATACTATTCGTTTTCTTTTATTTAATCTATTTATTTTTTTAGAAATATTTTTATTTTAATTAATTATTATATATTTTAATATATTTTAACTTCGTTTTTTACTTTAAAGCCTTTTTTATAAGTAACCTAAATATTTATTTATTATTATAATTTATCGTAAAAAAGTAATTAAGTTTTAAAATTAATACCTTTAATAACCTATTTAAAAATAGGCCTTTTTTAACCGTTTAATTTAAAGTTAATAATTTTATTTAATTATATTCGTAATAATTATATTTTACCAATTTACTTTTTATCTTATAACTTTTTTAAATAATAAAGTTATAAACTTTTAAAAACTTTTTTAATTAATTAAATTATTAACGAATAAAACGTTATATATATTATAACCTAAACGTTTCCGTTATTTCCATATCAAATTACGAAATTACCGATATAATATAAATACCGAATTACCTTATTTATAATTTTATAATAAAGGTTTAACGGGTTATAATTAAAATATAATAACCGAAAAATAATAAACGTAATATTAAGACGTATAAAAATAAGAACCCAAAAAATTAAGCCGACCTTTTTTTTGATATAATTTTCGTTATTTATTCGTTACCGTTCTTTCGAACGTAAAATGTTTATTTTAATTTATAAAAATATAAAAAATCGATTTAATATATCGATTTAATATTAAACTATTACTTTTTCGATATACGTCTTTTATAATAACTAAATTAATCGTTCGTTTTTTAGTTCTAAAATATAGACTTTTAAAAACAATTTAAATTTTTCAAGCTTATTAAATTTTTTTTTAAAATTAATAATCGTTTTTATTAAAATTTCATTTTTAAAATATTTTTTTAAATCTTTTAAAATTTAAATTTTTAGTTTTAATTTTTATAAATTTTAATATTATATCGTTTACGCAAAATATATTAATATATTATTTTTTATTATTATATAAAGCTTTTAAGAAATTTTACGGAAGCCCAGGTTTTTAAAAGCCTTTATAAAGGTTTTTTTACTACAAAAAAGGTAATCTTGTTAAGCCGTATAAAATCTCTTTAAACCTTAATACTTTTTTTTTCGTAAATTTTAAAACCATTTTTATAAAAACCTTTTTATTTAAATCGTTATAAATAAAAACGTTAATTACGTTTAATTAAGTAAATTTTAAGTTGAACTTATAACTATTACGAAAATCGACCGTAATATTATTTTTATTAACGTTATTATTTTTATAAATAAATCTCTAACTTTTCATTAATTTGTATAGATTATTAATTTAATTTTATATTTATTAAACTTATAAATAAATATTTATTTATAATAAAGCATTTAATAACTTTTAATTAATTTCGTAATTACTTTTTTTATAACTTAAAAAAATTATACTTTCGAAAATAAGCTATCTACGTTACGTAAAACTGTTATTTTATCGGGTAATTCGACAGTTTACGTACGTTTTTAAATAATTCCGCGAAGGTTTTTCGAAAAACAAACTTCTTTTCCCGATAACGAACGCTTTTATTTAAAAATTAATAACCTTATAATTACGGAAGCTATAAAATCTTTCCTTTTTTTACAAAATTCGTAAATTATTATTATATCGTAAAACTTTTTCCAATTCTTTTTTAACTTATTAACCAAATTGTTTAACCGTTAAACCGACATAATTAATATCCGAGATTTTTTTATTAATTTAAATAATTATAAAAGAGTATCTTAATTTATATTTTTAAGATTTATTTTATATTTTATCATAATTTCGTTTTAAACGTTTTCGTTTCGAATTATTATTTATTCGAAAGCACGGTAACCTTATTTTTACTTTTAAATTTTATTTCCGAATTTTTTTTTAAAAATTATTTCATTAACCGTTAATTCTTTAAATAATTATACTTTCGCAATTAAATCTTTAAAATTTTTAACCATTTCCTTTAAACGCTTTAAAGTCTTTTTTTTATTAAAGGACTTTATTTCGTTAAAAATTACGTCTTTTATTACGATTACCTTTCTAAACTTTAATACTTATATCCTATATATATTTATAAAGTTATATTTTATAAAGTACTTAATATATGCTTTAAAGTCTAGCTTTTATAATTTATTAAACTTATAATTCGGGTTAAATTTTAATACGTAATATTTGTAATCGTAAACCTTAAAATAAGTTAACTAAGGTATTTTAGAACCTAATATCTTATCTATTTTAACTAAATAAATGTATATAACTTTATATAACGTTTTTTATTTAAAAGTAATTATTAAAATCTTATTATAAAAATAAATAACGTAATTAACAAGCTTTTTTTATAAATTATATAATAATTACCATTTAATTTTTATAACGTATAGTTTTTCTATTACCGTATCTCTTAAACGTTTTACGCCTTTATTTTAAATATACGTATATAATATAAAAAGTTTAACGAAAATTCTTTTTAAACGTAATTATCTTACAAACAAATTACGAACAAATTACGAACAAATTACGAACAAATTACGAACAAATTTTATATTTCCTTGTATAAATTTTACGTAAAACTTAAAATATTTTTTCAACTTATATAATTTTTGAAATACGTAAATTTTTATCCTTCTTTTTACTATTATACAAAAATATATTATCGTTTAATATAAAGCTTTACAAAAAGTCGTTAGTATTCGTTTATATTCATAAGTTTCCTCCGAAAAGTTTTACTAATTTAAATATACCTTTAAAAAAATATTATTTTAAAATTTAATTTTTTTCGTAAAAGGATTTCCTTTATTTTCGTTAAAGTATACGCCGGGCATTCGGCTATTTTAAAACCTTTTAATAACGTTTTGCGGCAATAATTAAATAAATACTTTAAAAGTTTTAACCCGTAATAATTTATTTTTAAATGCTATAATACTTCTAACTTTAAAGTTTAAACCCTTACCTAACTTATTATTTTATTTACCTTTTTAATTACCGAAAAAACGGCCCTTATATAACTTTTATCTTCGATTATACGTTAACTTTTTTTTTTTTTCAAAATATATAATTTTTCGTAATCGTTTCGATATATTACGTTATTATAAAAAATATTTTAACAATAACTTTTTTACTTAAAAAGCCTATACAAAACGATATGAAAAAAAAAGCTCCAATAATAAGTTATTTTTTTAATATTAAGCCTTTTTTTTACATAAATTTTCCATATATATATTACAGTACAGGAATAGGGGTTCCTGTATTTGTAGAAACCTGACTTTAGAGCTTAGTGCGGGCCCCGCACGGCTAATCTTCGGATTAGGGAGAGCTTGGCTTTCCCTGCGCCAAAGGTCAAGATGATCTAGGTGATCTGGGACCAGATCTGTCAGCTAGCTGGGGGGTGCGTAGCGCACCCCATAAACGGAAAGGTCACCTACTGATCGGCACATACATGTTCCGTGGCTAGACTACCAAGAAGCTGAACGTGTCCTACAGCACACGCAGTTAGCCTAATACAATAACACAACTGATGTCCCCTATATCTGATAATTAAGAGTCTCATTCGTTTAATTAGCGATATATATCAATTGATTAACTGTTGCTGAGACGATATAAGCTGTACATCAATAATAATCATTTATACACTTTATTAGCTATAATGGCGACCGTACCATCGACGTCCTCTATTATCTATAAAGGAGCTAAGGACTAGGATTACTTTAAAGGGAAATTCTAATCTAAAGTATACGCTTTTAAAATCTGGAATTATATCGATCCTAATTAATTACGTCCGTAACTTATTAAACCTATAAAACCCGATATAACCTTTTACCCAAAAAAACGAATCCGTCTTTCGACGTAAATTAATACCTTATCCTTTATAAAAACTATTAAAAAAATTAATTTTACAAATTAATTAACGAATATCGTTAAAATAACGATTAAAAGTAAATAAGCTTATAACCAAGAATATACGGTATATACCTATAAAAATCGAAAATACGATATTTTCTGCAAAAACATTAACGATTTAACGAAATAAATTCTGGAATTTATATCCTTAACGGTTAAATAAACGAATTTTTTTTTAGGAAAAAACTTACGAAAATAGTACGTTATGCTGGCTAAATCTGGCAAAATATATAACGATAGATTTATAATTAATACTTAACGGAAATACCGTAAAATAATAAAGTAAACTTCGAAATTTGCTAAAAAGTTAAACGAATAAATCGGGAAATAACAAAAAATTATGGTTATAAAGTAACGATATAAAATCTTAAAAACGAATACGATAATCGGATAAATTAACGATTTATATATAGCTATAACTTTTTTTATAAAGTTTTAAAAAACCTTTTTCCAAATAACGAAAAAGGTTAAAATTAAAAACGATACGATTAATTATCAAAAGGCGGTTATTAATCTTTTAAATTATTAGGCTCAAAATTATTAACTATTTATATTACGAAATATTAAAAGGTCGTTTTTAACGTTTTACGGGATTCTTACAAATCCATTTAAATAAAACGATTTTAATTAAAATAATTTCAAGTTTATTAACGCTTAACCGTATAATAAAGCTTTTGGATAAAGGTTAAAATAAGGTAATTATAAAAGCTTATATTCGGATCGAAGTATTAACAAGCAAAAACGTTAAAAATCGGACATATAAAGCATTCGTTATAAAATATACTTAAATATTTTATATAAGTTAATTTAATATTATTATACGTTTTTCAATAAAGCCTTAATAAAATTTAGGTTTAATAAAGTAATAGAAATTATAATTAAAAAACGGATTACTTTGAATTAATCCTTAAAGAAAAAATTAACTGTTTATTAAAAGTTATAGATAAATTAATTATATAAAAAATAAATTAATTTCTAACGGAAATAGAATAAATTTTAATATATTTTTTAATTTCTGATTAACGTAACGTAATAAACGTTTTATTTTACCCTTTAAAATTTTTTTTATCCTGGATTTAGAATTAACGATATATATTTTTAATTTTATTAATAAGTTTTTAAATTTTAAATTAACCGTATAAGGCAACAGAGTATACGTAAATAACAGCTTCGTTCGGATTAAAGAGTACGGAAAGATTAATATATTATTTCGAAATTTTAACGGTACGAAAGTGCTGAAATTATATAACGTAACGTATTATAAAAAGTTTATATATAATTTAATATTATTTCGATAATTTCGAAAAAAAGATATTAATAAAATAACCGAAGAATTAATAATTTTATTTAAAATAAGTATAATTAAATAATTATTACGTTAATAAATAAGTTTAATTAATTCGTTATCGAAAATATTAACGTAATAATTATTTATACAACTTTTGTTGTTTATAGATAAAACGTTAATTTATGGATAAAGAGATTTTTACGTATAAGTAACGATATTATATAGCATTTAAAATTAAATTATTTAGGTTCCGAAATAATTATTTAATTATAATTTTATATAAAAAAAATCCATTTAAAAAGTTTTATAATAATCGAATATTAAATATGTAATAAAGCGAAGGCCAAAAGATAAATACGTTATAAATTACGGAAAGAAGTATTCCGATTAGGATAAAGAATTGCCGTCGACTTTATAAACTTTAAAAAAAATCCGGAAAGGTATAAATACGTTATATTCGTTACCGACAAATATTTAGGATTTATTTAAAACATTTATTTTAAAAACCGGAAACAAGATATATTAATTATAACGTTTTGATACCTTTTAAAAGTTTTAAAAAATTAAAATAAGGTTTTTTTATAGATAATCGAATACGATAATAAAGTTTTAAAAAATTATTAATGCCGAGATATGCTTTAGTTGTCTTTTTTTTTTAATATTAAACTTAAGCTTTTAGTACCGTATATATAGGCCTAGAACGGGGTTATAAAACGTTTAAGGGGTGTAATTTGAAAAAAAAAACGATTACGATACGAAATAGCGTTAAATTATCCGCGTTTTTAATCGTATATATTTTTAAAGTAATAATATATTTGTATAACCGTACTTCTAAATACGTTCTTTTTTGGCAAACCTTATATAAGGTTTATTATATTTATTTAACGTATAAAGATAACGTTATAATATTTGATCGGAAGCTTTAAAAGGCTTATTTGCAAGTTTACGGTTATATAGCTTACGTTATAACGATTACCGTTATAAAGAAAGAATAAAAATTTTAAAAGTTAAATTTTAAAGGATAAATTAGTTTTTTTGTTGATTATCGATTAATTAATATTTACGAAATTTGGAATTTGTTAACGAATAAAGTAATTATTATTTAAAACATTTAATTTAACGAAAAGGTTATCTTTTTTAGTAATATTAAAAATTTTAAAGATAACCTTTCTTATATTATAAAAAATAAGTTACAAAATTTTTTTCGATTGGTAAAAATATTTAATTAGGTTAATAGCTACTTAATTTATATATATAAAAAAATAAAAATTTAAGTAAAATAATTTAATTACTAGTTAAATAAAAAGAATAGTTTTAAAATGGTATAGGCGTCGAAAAAGACGTACGGGATAAGGAAAAACAAACCTGCTTATATAAGATTAATTACTTTTATACGACCGTTATGTTCGAATTATTTTCGTTTTTTAAATTATTACCGTTATTAATATTTACTTTAATAATTGTTATAATTATTACGTCGCCGGAAAAAATTAAGGTAATCTTAAGTTTTTATTATATTATTTAATTTAAGGTAACGGTAAAAAATAAAAGTATTTTACGGGTCGAAATTATTTTCCCGTACGTTTTGTATTATAAAAATATTGCTAAAATCGATTTTAAAGTATAAAAGACCGTATTTAATAGAAAACGAATAATTTATTTTATAGGTATGCATAATAATCGGCCGGTAAGCTGAGGAAATTTAAGGAAATTAAAAATCCGAAATATATATTATTATAATCGAAAAGGTTTTATAATAATACGTACGATACCTAGGTTATAGGGCCGGATATATAAATAAGATTTATTGCTACTGCCGTAAAGTTATAAAGAATTAAATATATACCTTTTAGGGAAAATGTTTAAAAAAGCCGAAAAGGTTTATTTATAAAGTTAAAAAAAATGTAATTTTAAAAGGTTATTAATTAATCTTTTATTAAAAAAATAGGTTTTAAGGTATATATAGGTATATACTTATAAGTTTAATATATATAATTAATTATAAAAATGTAAAATCTGTTTCGTTATACGAAACGATTAATAACTTAAAAACGTTTATAGTAATATATACGTATTTATACTTATTAAAAGATTATTTTAAGCCTTAATCGTTATTACGGTAAAGTTTAACCTAAAATTTAAATAATATAATGTTATAAACGTTTTCGTTAACGTAAATTTATTTTACGAAATGTATATAAAAATACCTTTAAATTATTTATATCGTAATAAAATATTTTTATTTAAAAAGGTATTATATAAATTAAAGAAATTATTTTTATTATAATAAAAAGATTTTATTAATACTTTAAAGGATTTAGGATTTAATTTTATTCCTTACGAACTTTATTATTTTATTTATTAAAAAATACTTTTTTTTTTCGTAAAAGATATTATTACGGTATATTGTAAAGAAAATTAAGGCCTCGTCGATCAGTTAATATAATAAATATAGAAATAATATATCCTTATAAAAAATAAGAATTTATAATAATTTTTCGATATCGAAATAATTAAAAATAAACCGAACAAAAATTTTTAACTATTTTAATCCGACTTTATAAATAAATAAATTAATTTAGTTTTTAAAAAAAATCTAAATAACATTTTAAAAACATCCATAATAGGAATCGAACTATTACCGAATCTTAATTTAACCCATCCAAGTTTTGTTAATAAATATTAAAAAAAAATCGGTTTTATATTATACGTTATAATTAATATATAACCCGATATATTATTTATAATATTTAAATTTATATAATTTAACTTAAACTTTAATAACGTATATTATAAAATAACAAATCGAATTATATTATATTTAATCGATATTAAGGTGTTAACGTTACAATTCGGCGGCAAGGATTTATTAAATACTTAAAACGACGCTTTTTTTTACAAATAATACGATTAATCGAATTTTTTTTTTTAAATATGTATTATAAAGTTATTCGGAAAAATAATAAACTAACGGGTAAATAAGTAAAATATAATAATTACTTTTATAACTAAAACGGAATTTTTATTTTTTATGCAAATTATTAAAAAATCTTATTTAACTTTTAATTAATTAAAAAGTTAAAAGTTAGTTTAAATATAAAATCGCTAAATATATAATACGATAATTAATAAATAATACGGTTAATTAACGTTAACGTAACCTTATTAAAAACAAAGTTACGGTATATAAATATATATAATTATTAATTACGAAAGATAATAAAAAAGGACCTAATTAAGGTGGACTATACGCCTATAAGCGATATATTAGTTAATAAATTAACCAAAATTTTATTCCGAAAAACTTTTAAATATTTTAAAAAATAATTAAAATTAATGGATATTATAAAAGCTTTAAACCGACAAAAGAAAACTTTAAAAGAAATTTTAAACGAAAAATTAATTAATTAAAAGAAATTAATTATCGGAAAAAAGATAGAATGGATAATTATAGTTTTAGGAAGTAATAAAGTATAAGGATTAACGTTATAAATATTACAGGGCGTTAAGGGGGTATGTCAGCTAGCTGGGGGGTACGTAACGCACCCTATAAACGGAAAGGTTACCTACTAATCGGCACATATATGTTCCGTGGCTAGACTACCAAGAAGCTGAACGTATCCTATAACACACGTAATTAGCCTAATACAACAACACAATTAATGTTCCCTATATCTAACAAGATCACATAAATCACATAGATTATATTACGGCCAGCGAAATATAGCATGATAGCTAGTTTATTGGCGCTATAAACGAAGATTCTAAGCTGAAAAAAAGAAGGAAAAAAAGGCAAAATCGCAAAATACGTGAAGATCTACAAATGTCCCCACTTTCTATATGGCAGCTGTTAATCCCATGTAACGGTTGCCAACTTTACGGTTTGATTCTGGTAGCGGTTGCCGTTATATTACCCTTTTTTAAAAATTTGTATACGATTAAAAAAAGTATATAAATTTTTGTTAGTTATAGGTACCGTTTTTTCCTTATTAATCCGGTTCCTGCTTTCGCGGCTTTATTATTATCGGGGTAGTTTTCGTTAATCTTGTTAGCCGCTGTTGCGCGTATTTATTTTTGTAAACGGACCGGTAGTCCAGGTATTTTAAGATATTCCGTATGGAACCGTTTTATTACGATCGGTACGTTTTTAAAGTTGGTTACGGAATATTATATCTCGTCGGGATCGTAACTTTTTTATTTGGCCTAATATTATAGCTTTTTATAACGCCCGTTAAATTTTAATTATTCGATTTGTTTTATTTCGAATTTTGATTTACCGTTAATTTTTTCAGGTAACGGTAATATTTGGGTTTGTTAAAGTAACGGGTTATCGTCGGTTTTGCGTAACCGATCGGCGTAAAATAAGTTAATTATTTTGTAATTTGGCAGTAAATCGAAAACGAAATTATATCCGTATTTTTTCATAACTTTAAAAAGTTTTATTTATTATAAGTTTAAATAAATAATTGGTATTTATATTACGAAGTTTTTTTTACGGAAGAAAACTTTGTCGTTAACTTTAAAGTTAACTAAGTAACGTTTTTTGTTAACTTATATTTTTTAACGTTTTTGCGTTTTTAATACGGCTTTTTTCGTAAACGTTTAAACGTTTTTAATTTATTTAACGATTATTAATACCCGTTATGTTAGCTCGGTTTTTGTTTTTGCTATATTTAAATTTAACGATAGTAGGTTTCGGATATCCTTATTTAATATAATTTTTAACGGGGTTATATTAATCGATAAATGCTATAATAAATTATGCGCGAAATTTAATACCGGTATATATACGTTTTAATTATTTTAATATTTATCGATATAAAAACGTAAACGTTAATTTAATTTTTAATTTGTAAATTTGATAACTTTTTAGGTTTACGGGTATAAAACGTTTTCGTAACGATATTTTATACCGGTAAATTCGTTTAATTTAATTAAAAATTAAAAAATAAATTATTTTACGTTATCGTTAATTTAGATAATAGGTATTTTAAAGAAACGATATAAATATCGATAATATCGGTTAATTAAAATTTCGGTAATATTAATTTTTTTATTTAATAAGGTTATTATAATTTTGTTAAGTTTGTCGATAAACGTTTATATATAGTTATAACCGTAATAATTTTTTGGTATATTTTTTCCGTCGACGGCGACGTAATCCTAAATATTATTCGGAATAGGGAAAGGGTAAAAAAGTTCCGGGGTTTTATTTTAAAGTATTTTATTTCGACGGTAATTATAATAGTTTCGAATATATTATCGGATATTTTATTTAAGTCGAAGCTAGATGTATTTCCGTATTAATATTTTAATTATTTTATTTTGGTTAGGGTATACGAATATTTTAAATACGTAAGTTTTGCGGATTAATACGGTACGGAGGAAAAGGTAACCGTTAATTATTTTTTCGGGTATTATTAATTTGTTATTTTTTTTGCTTAAATTTTGTATTTCGTTCTTACGACGGATAAGGTTAATTAAGTCGGTACTTTATGGGATATTTTCGATTTGTACCTTAATCGGTATTTCGTTAGTAGTAACGATAAAAAAATTTAATCGTTTTGGCAAAATTAAAGCCTGGTTTTTTTTCTTTTTTTTTCGGGTTTTAACTGTAGGCAAATTTACCGTTTTTCGTAATAAAGTATCCGCGGTAATATTTTTTTTATTAGGTCGATATTAAAAGGTAATATCGAAATTAAAAAGGAAATCGATTTATCGGATTTAACGCGTAAAAAAGATGCGTTTATTTGTAAAATATAATAAGGTTTGGTAATCGGTAATAATAAAAAACTTTTATCCTTAAAGTTTAGGGTAATAATGTTCGAAAATTTGGATTACGGCGAGCAATTTTCGATCCTAAATAAAATACGCTTTTTTTACTAGGGTTATAATTTTCGAAAAATATTTTACGGATTTTTATTCGTTATTTTTTTGTTATTATTAAATAATATCTTTAGTTGCGTTACGGAATACATTTATTTTTATTTTGGTCGGTCGGTTAAGTCGAAAAAAGGCTAAAATTAAGGCTTTATAAATAAGCCGTTTTATTTTTTCGAAACCCTTTTTTTATTCGGGTTTTATTACGAAAAGGGCATTTTTTTTTAATAAACGGTTTAGTAACTTAATTATGTTGTTTTTATGGTGGCAAAATATTCGTACGTAATTATAAAGTTTTATAAATAAACGGATTACGGTATAATTATTAAAATTTTTAAATTTTTATTTTTAAATTATCCTAATTTTAACTGGATCGATAAAAATATTTACGCTTATTTTTATGATAATATTAAAATAATTTATTTTTTTAACGTTAAACCGGGATTTTTTAATATTTCTTTAAAGGTTAGTTTTATATAACCGGTAAATAACTTTTTCGTAATATTTTTAATATTTTTTTTCCGGGCCGGAATAAATTAATACGTCGTCGGCGTAAGCATTTACGTAATAATCGAAAAGTTCGTATAATTAAATATTAATAAACGATTATTATTAAATAAAGCTTATTTTTAATTTAAATAAAAATATTTTTTATTAAAACGTTTTTTAACGGGTTTTAAATATTATTAAGTATTTTAATTTAATAACGATACGAAGTTTATAAAACGTTTAGATAATATCGATTTTGGTAAAACGTTTAATATTTCGATAGTTAAATATAATACCGTTAAGTAAAAAGGTTAAAATAAGGTAATTTTTTAAATGTTAATTTTTTTAACGGTAATCAATATAAAACTGGCGTTTTAACGAATAAAGTTTTAAAGTAAATAAAATTAAGGCGGCATTTTTTCGTATATATAGTTCGATAAAGTTTATTTTTAATAATTTATTTATTATTTTTTTTTTAACGGAAAGTATTAAATAAACGTTTTGTAAATAAAGGGTCCAAAAACGGGTATCGGCCGGTTAAATTCCAGAATTACGTTATGGTTAGGTCGGAAATTTAGGAAGGTATTAATTTTTTTTTTTGAAAAAAATCCTTTTAAATAAGCGAAAGGTTTTGGTAAAAGCTTCCGGATTCGTTTTATATATTCCGGATCTTTATTTTCGGGGAAAGGGATTTTTTGGTTATTATATGTTTTTTAATTTTTTAAGGCGGTTATTATTATAACGTTCAATTTTTTATTTTTAAAAAAAATAGTTTTTTAAGGTAATAACTATTTATTTTATCGTTTTATACGGGAATTTATTTTTAATTTATTCGTTAATAAGGCAACGATTACATTATTTTTAATAATTTTTATAACGAAAATAATTAACTTAATATTATATACGTCCGGTATATCTTTTTCGTTTATTATATTTAACGGAATAACAGGTACGGATATTAAAATAAAATCGTTTTTAAATTTCCTTTATAAACGTCGAAAAATTTGGTATTATTTATTAACCTTTTTTATGGCGCGGTTACGGCGGTAAACGTTTTCCTGAACTTTAAGGTCAACGTATCCGTCCAGTTAATATCGGGCTAAAAGTTTAATCGCTGGTAAGAACTTGGCCAAAATTAATAAATTATCGAATTAAATAATACTTTTATTCTTGCAGTTTAGTAATAAGTTATATTTTTTTATTTAATCGAAACCGATAAAAATATTATATTTAATATCCGTAATTTAAAAAATTTAATCGGAAAAACGTTATTTATTAATTTCGAATATTATAATTATTTAAGCTTTTATTTAACCGGCGGGTTATTTCCGGTAATCCTATAATTAAATTAATTTTTTTAACCGGATAATACGAACTTATAATTACTTTTTCGCTTATTTAACGAAAAAAAGATTAACAAAAAATCGGGTTTATATTCCGGTATTATAAAAAGCGGTAATACGTAAATTAATTTTATTTATTTAAATTTACATAATTTTAATAAAAGTTTTATATTTTTTAAGGTTACTTATTTCCGTTATTATTAATATAAAAAGGATTATTAAAAAATTTTTTAACGGTTTTATTTTTTTTCCGATTCGTTAAAATTAAACGAATTATTTATTATCTTTATCGTAACGACCTTTTTTTTATCGGAATAATTATTAGCCTTATGTCCCGTTTTGCCATAATTAAAATACGTACCGGCCTTTTAATAAACTTTTTTTTTAGCCTTCGATAAAGGCTTGCCGGTATTATTTAACGTTTTCGATTTACCGGAATTATTATTCGAACGGAATTTCTTATTTTTATTTTTCGGTTTATTAAGGTCGTATAATCAGGGCTTACGTTCTTATTAACGCTTTTTATAAATAAGTTAATTATTATAAATAATTATAACGACGCGGTTATAAAACTTTTCGTAAATAACGTTAAGATTATGGTTATCTTTAAAAAAACGTAAGTTAAGGTTTAAAAGGATATATTTTTACAAAATTTGTTTCTATTCGTTTTCGATAATTTTGACCTTTTAAACGAAAACGTTAAATTTAAAAATAAAATCGTAAATATTTTAATTTTTATTAAGCTTAAAGGTAAAGGTACGGAAAGTTTTTTTAATAACAAAAGCTTAATTCGGATCGTAATACGATAATTCCAATATTTAAATTATTTTAATTACGTAAAAAAAAGGTTACGTAATTAATCGGTAATAAATTTTAATTATTTATTCGGCCTTTCCTTTTAAAAAACTTATTAAATAAATTATACGAATTTTTTTATTTCGAAAAATTAATTTATTTATTTTAAATTTATTTACGACTTTACGGACCTAAACGTTAAATTTAATTTTATTACTGCTGAACTTAGCTAGGTCGTTAATATAAGCTTTTTTCTTTCGGTTATAATTAAAATTTACGTTATTAATTTTTATAAACTTGCAAAAAGCGGGCTATGCTATTATACTAGTAAGGCGAAACGTACTGGTATTATTAAAAATATTATTAATTATATTTTTTTGGCAAAGGCGGTCGGCGTCGTCGGAAGGAATAAAGGAAAAATAACTTTATTTGGCTTAAAGGCGAACGATTTCGTTACGGAATTTTTAAAGTTTTCCTTAAATATCCTGGTTATCGTTAGCTATTTCGTCGATTAACTACTTATCGGGGTCGGTTTTTAGGTAGCTATAATTTTGGTTTTGGTTTAATAAACCCTTTATTTTTACGGATTCGGTTTCGTTTTACGGTACGTTATTTTCCGCATTTTGGTCTGGGTTTTAAGAAGGCATTTCGTTTTCTGCACTTTTAATTTTATCTTTAATTAATTTAAATCGCTTTAAACGTTAAATAATTAATAAATATTTTTTTTTAACAAACATTTAATTTTAATATTAATTAGTTTAAGTTTTAAGTTTAATTTAAAACGCGTTATTTTTCGTTATTACGTATCGACATAAAAAAGGTATAATACTTTATTTATTAATCGTTAAGTTAGCGAAAAAAGGAATAAGCTTAAAATAATGTTACGGCTAACGAAATATAACATAATAACTAATTTATTAACGTTATAAACGAAGATTTTAAGCTAAAAAAAAAAAGGAAGGAAAAGCAAAATCGCGAAATACGTAAAGATTTATAAATATCCCTACTCTTTATATGGCAGCTGTCAATCCCATGTAACGGTTGCCAGCCTCACGGTTTGATCCTGGTGGCGGCTGCCGTCACAGATTATATAGATCTACGATATACTTATTAAGTTTAAAATAGATATATAACAAACGGTTTCTTATATAAATAATACTTATTTAATTTCACTTTTTAGTAATTAATTTAAGCCTTTAATTAAAAATATTATTTTTTAATTAAGGGAAAAGTACGTAAATTTTTTTAACAAATAAATTTCCGAACTATTTATTATATTATTATTATTTATAAATTAAGATTTTATTTTAAATATTGTTTATATTTTTAAGTAGATATATAATAGGTCCGTTATAGTTTAATAATTAAATTAATTAATAACCGATAAATAATTTAAGGCTTATTTAAATATAAATTTTTTTAAATTTAATGGAAACGATATTATAAAATAATATTTAGAAAATAAATAATATATTTGATTTTAATTATTAACCGGTAAAAGAATTAATAATTAAGTAATTTATTTTTTATTAAAAAGGGTTTTTAATTAATTAATAATATAATATGTACTAGCAAAATTAAGGGTTTAAAAACTCTCTTTTTTAAAAAAAATATTAATAACAATTTACCTTTATTTTTAAAGAAATTATTAAAATATTTTCAAAAAAAAAAAAACAAAGTTAAAAAGGAATATAAAAAAAAAAGAGAACTTATAACTAAAAAACGATGGGACTTTTTGATTTAAAAAGTTATAAAATTAAAAATGAAAAACGTTAAAATTATCTAACAAATGAAAATTTCTTTATTTTTTTCATTCAGTTCCGACCGGACCTGAAAAAAAAATTATACCTTTTTTTATTTATTACGGAATGCCCGATATTAAAAGTTATAAGTTAACTTTTTTTAAGCTTTACAATAAAACTATTTCTTTAAAAATTCTTTAGTTTAAGTTAAATTTTACCTTAAATTTTATAAAAAGTTTTTAACGGAAAACTATTCAAAAATAATAATTATTTCGTAATTATTTGCCGGAAAAATACTTAATTAATTCGAACCTTTTTTAGAAAATTATTTAACGAATTGTTTTTTCGAATTTATAGATGTTATTAATTATATTTTTAAAATTTATAAATATTTCGAAAAATAAATACGAATTTTATTTCAGGATACGTATAAATAATAATATATAATTAAATAAATATATTTTTTTAAATAACTTAAATTAATAATCGAATATATAATTAAATTTAACCGTTTGATAATAGTTTTTAAGTTACCGGAAAACGTATATTCTTTTTTTTATAATAATTTAAAAACCTAGGTTAAAGATAAAATATTTAAAGTATTTAACATTAAACTTTTCGAAAATTATATAAATAAGGTTATTATTATCGACTAACGTATTTTTAATCGGTACCTTAAAAAAAAAAGAAATTAGCAAACGAATTATAATAAACGTTTTAATAATAAAAATAAAAAGGATAAATTTTGAAAACAAAAAATTTTATTATTTCGAAAAAGTTTAAAAACGATAAATTTAATATTAAATGTTTTAACTGTAATAAGAAGGGTTATTATAAAAATAAATATATCGGCAACCACGTATATAAGCCTTCCAAGCCGACATCAGTCAAGAAATTACGTGCTTACGGGGCCCAGCAGTCGGCTTCAAAGTGAGGCTCTATGGGACCGAGGTATCAATCTATCCTAACCGTAAAACCATTAATCAGTCATCGTGTTCGAAGATACTGGGTATAGTATCTATCGTGCAAATTACATCGTGTAATAATTTTCTGTGTATTTGGCTCAGCCTGGAAAACAAGGCTTGAACCCATTCGACCTTGCATAAAAGTAAATATTGCTTTTTAATTAAAGAAAAAAGTTCGTATAGCCGAACGAAAAATAAATAATAAAGAAAAAAACGAAAAGAAAGTTAACTTTATTTTATTAATTAACAATTTATTATTGTTATAAATAATAAGATTAAAAATAATAACTTAAAATATAAAAGCTATTTTATTTATAAAGATTTTATAGTTAAAGTTTATAAATATTATTTAAAATAAATAATTTTTAAAATAATTACTACGTTAAAATATATATATTACGTTAATATACAAGAATATAAAATCTATAATTAAAACGGTTAATTATAATAAGATTTCGATAATTATAAATAATTATTTTTAACGTTTTGTAAACTTTTAAAATATACAGTATATTTTAAAAATAAGTTATTAACAACTAACTTTAATAATTCTAGGTTTTTTTTATTAAATTGCCTGCAAAGTTTACGATTATTTATTTTATTTACGAATTAAAGAAAACAACTATTTTTAGTTAAGATAAAATAAAAAAAAGATATTTACAAAATTAAACGATAAATATCGATATAAAAAAACTTTCAGATAACTAGATTGCTTTAAATCTTATTATTTATATTCCGAATTAAAATAAAGCCAAAAGGCCATGTTATAAGGATACTTATATTATTTCCTAATATTTTATATTTAATATAGGCTTTTAAAGATGGAAATAACCTTTTCGAACATTTATTGTTCTGATCTTATAATTTATAAAATAGAAAACTTAAAAGTAAACTAAAAAAATCTAATTACGTTTAAATACTAATTTGGGAATAAAAAGTAATATAGATATATAAACGATTATTATACCAAATATGCTATTAAAAAACCTATAAATAAAGGCGCTTTTTAATTAAAAAAGTACCTTAATTAAAAAGTTACGGAGGTTTTCGAAAATAAAGTATTAAAAAGTTTACAAATATAAAACCTTATATAAAAAGAATTACGGAATTAAATCGAAATCCTTATTTATTATAAGAATAAAATATTTAACGTAATAATTAATTTCGAAACAAAAAGTGATTTTATTTTTTTTAAAATAATTAAAAAATACTGAACTTTTAAAAAATATAAATAGTAATTATATAAATTATAAATAATTAATGAAAATATATTTATTTACGATAATAAGTAAGTATTTAAAAAAACCGAAAAATTTATAATTTAAATATAAAGATACCTAAAAAGAGTCATTTTTGATATAGCCGATATTTTAAGATATAACGTTATTTTGGAAATGTTATAATTTCGTTCTAATCATTTACGTATTAATAGGAAAAATTAAACGTTTATTTAAAGTTATTTTATAAATTTGCAAAGAAATAAAAAAAATAAAAAAAAAACAATTTTGAGAAATTTATTACGTAATTAAAAAAAAAAAACGAGAACTTTAAATTTAATAATAATAATACCTCTAAAGTATCGACGGTTCAGAAAATTATTTAAAGAACAAACCCGAAAAAGATTGTTTAACTATAATTAATAAAATTATAAAGTTTTTATTAAAAAACCATTATTTAAAGTTTTATTAAATTTATTATATAAATTTTAAAAAAATAAAGATTTTTAAAAATTTTTAACAAAACTTTAAAAAAGAATATATTTAACTTTTTAAATCTTTTATTGGTTGTTTTATAATTATGGTACCTAAAATAAAAATTAATAAATAAAAATTAAATAAAAATAAAGATTTAATATATAGATATATATATAATTACCGACAACTAAATAATATTACTATTAAAATTAAATACCTTTTAACTTTTATAAATATTATAAAAAATATGAGCCGAATTAAATAATTTACGGTTTTCGATTTTTTTTTAAAAAAAACGATATACAAACATTATGCAAGGTCGAATAGGTTTAAGCCTTATTTTCTAGGCTGAGCTAAATACACAGAAAATTATTATACGATATAATTTGTATAATAAATATTATACCTAATATTTTTAAATACGATAATTAATTAATACTTTTACGGCTAAAATAAATTAATACTTCGGCTTTATAAAGCCTTATTTTGTAACCGATTAATACGTAGTTATTGATAAACTTTAACCTTAGTAAACCTTATACCCGCTAGCTTTACGATTCGGCAGGGTTAAATAATATAACTTAAAAGATATTAAGCTTTATACGATAAACTTTAAAGATAAACCTTAAAGGCAAACCTTAAAGGTAAACCTTAACGGCAAACCTTCATTGTATATAAAAAGTTGGCATCTTTTTAAGTTTTTGCTAATTTTATGGTTCGATCGTTTTTATAGTACCTTTTCGAATTACTTAAAATACCATATTAGGTAAGTCCGGATATGCGATATCGGTAATCCATAACCGTAAAATTATTATTAAAACCGTTTTATTAACGGTACAGAATTACCAAAAAATTATCGGACGAATTAAAATTATCGATGTTATTGTTAATCCAAAAAATCTTTTCCAAAATAATCGATTTCGGTTTTTAATTTTCGAATACAATTTAATTTACAAAAATAACGGTAATCGATTTTTATAAAAACGTATCCCGGAAAGTATGATAATTATGGCAAAATTATTGGCGAAACTAGAAGAAAAAATATAATAGCAAGTTTAAGGTTTCGAAGTTTAAATTTTGGAACGATATAAGAAAAATTACGAATAATGGTTTGCCCGGTTACTTCGGATTACGAAAACCGTCCAGAACCTTGACAAAAATCGATATGGATAAAAGCTGCGAGAGGAATGGGTTTAGTGAAGCCTAGGAATTAAGGTAGCAATCTATCATTTTATTCAATTTTGTCTATACGGTCATGTCTTCTTTAGGGAGAATACGAACATTATAAATATAAAATAATGCTTTTCGAACTTATTAATATTTTAACACAATTTTAATATATAATTATAATTACCTTACGCATGTCACGGCCATTGTATGCAGCAGAACGCTGGTTTATTGGCAAGCTATAGACAAAGATTCCAAGGTAAAGAAAGGAAGGAAAAAGGAAGAGAATAGCCAATTATGCGGCAGACCTAAATAGGCCAAAGGCTGCGCTGCCATCAGCTGTACAAAAATGGGGTCTGACGTACCCAGCTGCCAGTGCCGTCACATTACCCCCTCCTAAAAACTTGCATACGAGCGGAGAAAGTATTCAAGTCAGGAGTTAACCAGCTATTCAACCGACCGGTCGCACCGTTTCTTCCTTGCCACCTTTATTTCCAACACTTTGTTATCACCTCATCAAAACTTCCAAGCCATTAAGTCTACCGTTTTTCAAGGCCGGGCGCGTGTGGTCGAGAACGCGGCGATTGACGGGATAATGTAGCCGGGCGCGAGTGGTCGTGAACGCGGCGTATTAAATCG